>SNQN01009308.1:0-25852 GCA_008642245.1 Bassia scoparia
TATGCCTCGAAAAAATTGGAGAGACTACTAGCTGTTTGGCAACAAGTGAATTACATACAGCAAGCTCTGTCATATGCCCATACAGCAAGCGAGCTCCTACTATGAGGTAGAAACTTGCTAAAGCTAACTTTGAGCTTAGCAAGTGAATTACATACAGCWAGTTTTTGGAGAGACTACTAGCTGTTTTTATCCTAAATGCYGCCAGCAGAAATACCAACCATTGAAGCAACAGGCTTAATGATACGGCCAGTTTGACGTGCCACTCTTGCCACAACATGCTCAAGCCTTGGCTGCTGCCCATTTCAGCAAGATTGAAAGGTCAGGGAATTTAGGATACCAATGTTTTTTCTTTGTAATTTGAAAGTGATCAAAAACCTAACGTAGTTAGATTTAGTGGACTGAATGTTTAGTGATAGGAATTGATGGTGTACCACTTTGGCAATTTTTTTTCCTAATAAATAGTGTTTGGTCGCATAGCAATTAAAGATGAATGATGTTTCGAGGCAACGATGAACCGTATAAATAGTGATAAGTTAAGGAGTATACTGTATACATACATGCTTCTACCATATGCCCATATGACATGAACTAGTCAAGTCAACTTCTACTTTTCAATTTTAGGTTGGGAGGGATGTGCATGCTTTTCTAAACTACAAAAGAGATCAAATATATCAGATACAAAACAAATCGAACTGAATAAAAATTTTCTTCATCTTTTACAATCGTCAGAATATATCTTGTACAGTGGGATATCTATAATTTATTTGCTTGTATTCGATAAAATAAGAATTTATGCAATCCTATACTGTCCTTTACCAATGAATCAACTTCACAATAATTCATAGATTTATAATCTAGGATAGGAAAAACAAACCATAAATAAAACAAGACAAACTCCAAATTTATTTCTAATAAAATGAAATAAATAATCTCTATTATATAAGGGAAGGGGAGGTGGCGGCGGCGGTGAAGGTGTCCAGGTAAATTAAAATTTTACCCCATTATTTCCTTCACAAAATAACACCAAAATCAATATAGTTTTAATTAAATTAAACTGAGCAACGCACCAAATATACTGTACATACAAAATCTTTAACAAAAATAATCCACCAAAATCAATTAATTGCTATAATCAAGGGATAAATATTTTCAAATGAATAAATTATTAACACAATAATAAAAACTTGCTCAATATACTACATACTCGGTACATTTGATTATCAATCTATTGACAAAGTATTAGGTACATCGGATGTACAATAAATTTACTGTACATCAGATTATAGTGACCATTTTGGTTAATATAGTAACCTTTTTTATTAATATAGTGACTCTTATTATTTATCACTATATTGATGTAAATTGAGAATGAGTGACTATATTTATATAAAGGGTCACTATATTAATATAAAGGGTAACTATATGTTTGATGTACAATAAATTTATATACATCCGATGCATCATACTTCTGCACCTATTACAAATACACAACAGTATAGGAAGAAAATTTTATACTAAATACATTGATACGTTAGAATCACACCAAATTAAGAAACAAATGTGGAATACACATCGTACATTGACGAATCTGGGGTAACATCAACAAGGTATAGTTAATGCATAGTTTATCCGGAGGTCTCGTAATAATAATCATAAAGAAATAAACCGCAGCATCACGTGCAATAAAATGCTGGTTTTAAAGAAGCAAGGAGGAGTAGTATTCAAAACCTAAAATTAAAAATAATTCAAGTATAAAAGAGGGACTTACCGTTCAAGCCTAAGATTGGTAATAGCTCCAAAATCTATTACTCCATCCCGTCTCAACTAACATATGTACATTGTAATCAAAAATCAAAATAGTGATTTGAATCAATTTTTTGCAATTAATATTGATAAAATTTGTCAAATAAAGATTTTGTAATAATCATGTAGTTTGTTAATGTTCATGCAAAACAATGACGCTCAATTAAGAGACATTAACCGAATTAGTGTTAAACTCACATATATATTGCGTTGCTTTAAATGAGTTTTATTAACGGTATTCAATATCCAATCTATGATAATAACTGTTTTAAGATGGCAGTGTTTTGTTTTTTCTTAATAAATTTATTTTCTCTTCCCTATTTTGTAAGTGTATTTTAACTATTTTTAAAGAAATCCTTATCTTCCCGTCAACAGAAATAAATTACTTTTATAATTTTTTAAAAACATAACTTAATTATTAATGTACAAAGCTTATGCTAAACAGAATTTTAATTAATTATAGATGACCAAAGTAATGAAAAATATTAAATATGAGTTTTTTTTAAGGAAGTCACACGACATAAGAACATCTAAACATTTTTTGTTTTTAGTTGCAACATATTTCCAAGTAGAAATTCATTTAATTTGCACACGATTATGTATTACTTCTCTTTTAGGAAAAATTCTGAACTTAAGGCTCTTGATTTTGGGACTAATGATAAGATGAGTAAGAATTTAAGTGTAGTTCAATATGAAAAAAACTCTCTCTGAGAATTAAGTTACTCAAATTTTTCTCCATGATAAAAATCTCCCAATATACTTATGTTTTCTCTCCACATAATTCTATGAATTTTAACAGCCATCATTACCACTTGGGGAGTCAGCATGAATGGAAATGAAAAACTTTTTGAAGACAAATGGACTTTTATTTACGGTATGCAAAGAACATTTTCAATGGAATGACACATGGATATTTCTCCACGTAACATTTATGTACAAATCATTCCATTACCGAATTCGTTATCCAATAATCAAATTGAAGTTTTTGTATGTATCAAATGACAATAAATTTACTGGTGCACAAGTATATATACTAATATAGTAAATCATTTTAGTCTATATATAACTAATTATTCCTTATACATCAATATAATGATAAATAATAGGATATATTCCCCTGTAACCTCAACTTTTGGTTTTTCCCAAGTGGTGCTCTAAACTTTTTTTATACCAGTGTACTCTAAATATCACTTAGTGTGACTAAACGTGACTTTATGATGCATTAGCGTCTAATGAACCGTTAAGTGTGTTTTATTAGCTAACCCATGTTAACTAACTGCTCATTCAAATTCACTTCACCCGACATTTCTTTTAATGCATTCAACTTCCTTGATTCATTCGCAATCCCTCTTCTTGCGTCTGCTTTGCATGCTTGCTCATTCCTTCACTAAACCTTATTCTTCTTCGTTCTTCTCAATTTTTTTCCATTTTTAGTTTGCAAGTTCTTCCTATCATCTTGTTGCGCTGCTTTGCTGGTAAATTGTAAGTAGTCTCAACTTTTTTTCTTATTTTTTTAAATTCAAATTTTATGGTTAATTTGCTTTTAATTTGGCTTCAAGAATTCTGGTTGTTGTTTTGTCTTTGTTGTTATTTGTTGTTTTAATATGCTTAAAATTCATGCTTTTTGTTTGAACTTCAAGCAAATGCTTTGCATTTGTTGTATGGTGGTTGGTTGTTGTTGTTTTAGAGTTGCGTAAATTCAAATTCTTAGGGTTATTATTTTTGCTTTTTAATTTTGATATTAGTACTTTTTCTGATTTAGGTTTGATGTGGAGACAGATTGTGTGAAGTTTCATTACCTAGGGGTAGACACTGAGTGTTGTTTGAGATCCCTGATAGTGAGACTATTTGATGTGATCATTGACTTTGTTGAAAAACGCTGAGAAAAAGGCACAAAAATTCCAAAGTACCTTGTGATTTAGCTATGCTCAAAATTTTGGACAACTGTAGTTGAGTATGATATCCATTGATGCAAATGTTTACAATTTGGAGTGGTGAAAAGACTATCTATATTCGGTTGAAGAGGTTTCTAAACCTACTGCTGGTTTTAAGGTTGCCCTTAACCTAATAGAGCATCACAGGGCTACACACACAAATGACCCAAAGCCTAATAATACCTAGGTACTAGAACCACTAAAAGAACCAACCCAAAGTTGGACATCACCTAGAAGGGTTTAGGTACTAGGTTGAACCGAGATGTTGATTGATCCAAACCCTACACAAAAGATTGTCAGCATCTCAAGTAGTGGACACCCTCACAACCTGATAAGCTTGATATGATTGCTGAAAATATCTTAACAACATGAACATTGCGAATATGAGTAGGATGCTTGAGGTGATGTTGGTTTGAGAAATGAGTCAGGGAGTTGAAAAGTCAAGGCTAAGAGAAAGGGTAAGGGCAAGGGTAAGTTGCAATGAGGCAATCCTATGGGTTGAAAGACTACCTAATCTAAGCCCTTAAAAAACCTTGTTCTTGTAGGGAGAGCCCTAGACATGCTGTTTCATTCAACACTGAAATGAACTAAGCAACATTCATAGAACTAACAACCTGTCAGCTGAACCAATCATTGAACTGACACACACTGTCACTGAACCAGTCATTGAAGCTAACAACCTCATTGAACAAGCCAAATATCTCAGCCATCAAAAACTCTGCAAATAGTGAATTTGTAAAGGTTTACTTCACCCTTCATCAAGAAAAGGTCCAAGGACAACAGCAAAGAGGAAAGTATTTTCTCTGCTAACTCGGACCCCAAGAAGAAAGCAAATGTGTCTCAAAATTTTGTCTGAACAGTTGGAGAATGTAAGGGAGAAGTCATTGCGGCCATGATGATACAATTGCACAATCTGAACCAAACACACCTGAAGATTGAAACAGTGTCACTTGATGCATGAGGATGATGATGTTCACTAGTGATGAGGGTATGACCAATGACAGCTAAGATAGCATACCTTTCATTCATGACAATTTTGACCCATATGAGGGTCCATTTGGGAGATGAGCCTTTACAGTGGATAAGAACTGGTGAGTGTCAGGAACTACTCATTCCAAAAGCGTCAAAACATGGTGAAGTGGTGTTAAATGAGTTTGGTAAAATAGTTCTAAAAACCTGGCAGTTATAACAGACAAGCAACACCTCAGAATGTTGTGAGGGATTATTGTATCCAATGTGGATTCTCAATTGTTTGGAGAAACCAGTAACAAGGTGTTACACATTAGATGGCAGATGAGAGCTCGCCTTGGAACTGCAGCATCAAGGTTTGACTGAGGAGTGACTTTTTTCCTATTAAGTCTATTCAGGGTGACTGAGCATACTGTCTTGGTTGGAAACAAAAATCAAGTTGGTTAATGCAAATGGGCTTCAAGGGGTTAAGATGAATTAGAGCAAACAATGAATCCCTGGTGCTGCTCTGATGAATTATTGTGGAATAGATATGGTGTTGATTAGATGTCAAAGACACAGCTGTACAGAGCAGGACAATTAGCTTTGCACAACTACTGGTGGATGATGTTTCCTACTCTATCTACCAGGATATTGTTCAGTTTGTTAACAACACAAAACCAGGCTCCAGTTGCAGGTTGTGTATGATCCATGACAGTCATCTAGAAAACCTTTGGCTTTTTCAAAAATATTCATTTGTTTCAAGGCAAACCTTGGATGGTGGTACAAGGTTGCAGGGTTTGATTGGGTAGATGGTGGCCTTTCTCAAAGGCACTATGGAGGAGTTTTATTGTCTGCGTAGCCTAGATGGGAACAATGAGATGTTCCATTAGCTTGCGCAATTGGAAACTGCTGAAGATGAGACAATTGGGGTTTCTCATTTACCACTTGAAAATGTCTCACTCTAAGTCTGAAAGAGGACACAATGGTTGTGATTTCTGACAGACACAAGTAAATATTACATTACTGTCTATTGAGATTTCAATAATTATGACTTTAATACTAATGTTGTTGTATTTGTTATGCTAGTCTATATTGACAAAGCATGTAGAGAACAGTGCCTGAGGTTGGAAGAGCGGTTACTTGCTAAACAACCTCAGTGCAAACTGGAAAGACAAGTTCCAGGCCAAAGTATGAATTGTTCTGGTTGCAGCCCTCGCTACATCAGAATTCACATTTCAAGAAGGCTATGGATAGACTGCCAAAAGGTTAAGGCTGGTGCAGGGTGTGCTAGCTGACGTGTAGGTGACCAGAAAGGTGCAAAGCCAAATTCGACCTTCTGCAATCAGTCTGATTGAAAATAAAACAATTTTGAGTCTTTAAGGCTAATAGGCATTGAAGTGCAGACCTGTTTTAACTTCTGAAGGTAACTTATACATTGTTTATTATTTCTTCTAAAAGTTTACAGTTATAAGCTTATTTTTTAATTAAAACCTCACAATGTAAACACAGGGTATAAAGAAAGTCACTATGGTCAGGTTGGCTACTAGAAAGAAGTTGTGAAAAAGTGGAGAGGTCAGACATCTGTCCAAACTATCAAGAGAGTTCAAAAGTTTGTGGCACTGATTCCAAAGACCTGCAGAGCTTATTTGGTCAAAGCCTAGAGGTTTGAGGTTTGTTGATGGGAAATCACCTTCAGTAAGTCTTAATAACCATACTTGTGCATGTAATTATGGCAATATGCAGGAATCCCTGTAACATGGGATGAGAGCCATCCTTATGGTGGATAGACCCATTAAGTTTGTGTCTGATTGTATTTCAGTGACAAGTAAACTTGCTTATGCAATGGCATCACCCATCACCGTAGAGAACATTATGGCCAGGGAAGTGGGCATGTCATTAACCACCTGTGATGAAAAGAGGGGTGGGAGAGGCTCAGCTAGGAACAGGAAAAAGGCACCAGAAGGGAGAGAAAGGAAGAGGTCAACACTATAAGTGCAGCTGTGTCAACCTATGGAACAATATGAAAACATGCAAGTGGGGACCCACAAAAGACCAGCAACAAACTGACCACTCAACAACAAAAACAGCAGGCAATAAGGGGTCAAAGGTGTCAAAGGGTTCAAAGGTTAAACCAAGGGTTCAAAGTGTGCAAAAGAGTCAACAAGGGAGGTGGGATCAAAAGATTACAAGGAGCTGTGCAAATGACCATGAAAGGCCCAAGCAAAGTCAACACTAGAGGTTCCAAGCAGGCAACAAGAGCAGAAGAAGTAGTATTTTGTCCAATTAAAGTAATTGGTGATTGTAATTGGTATGATTTGTCAAACACTAGCTGAATTTTTGGTCAACACTTAAGTAATCAAATCTTATGTTATTTTGGCACATCTATATGCACTTGTAGAAGCTTTTTGTGTTTCAATGAACATTTTAACAGACAATTATGACTTGTATTTAATTAAGGTTTAATGTGATTGTCAATGAAAGATGTTTGATTAAAAAGTAACATGGTTTGATAACAAAACATAACTGAGAAGAATAATGAGCAGTGAAAACAACTTAAAAGGGGAATAAACGAATTAGTTTTTATAAACAGTTGGAGGAAAGCAATAGGATTCCGGGGTAGGCTATATAAAACAGATCTTTAACGGATTAATTAACGCTAAAAACATATTAAAGTACAGGTTAGCACACTAAGTAAAGTTTAGAGGTTACCACTGTGGATTTAAAAAAGTTTAGAGTCACCCTGGGAACCAAAAGTTGGGGGTTACCAGTGGGAATTCCAAATAATATTGTGCAAGCTTGTTAAGGAGAAAGAGATACTAATGGAGCGTTTGAGCTTTAAAAGGAGGAGTTTCCGAAAATTATGGTGGTATGTCTGAGAATGCAAATTATGCTTGATTTTTTAATTCTTGGTTTAATAATTGAACCTGTGATTAAGGGTTGGTTTCATATTATCTGATATCAGGTTGGAAAATAAGTGGGATGTTTGAAAATGAAATGTTATGAGGGTTTGTTTGTTGTTTGGAAGGCAGTGATCCTGTTTAAAAATAGACCTGGGTATAAATTTTGGCAACTGGGTTATTGAGGTTTGGAATCTTCCAGAAGGTATTAATCAGATTGACAACATTTGTGGGTGAGAAGTGAGAACTTTTTAGTATGTTTTTGTGGGAGGAAGAATAAAAAGAAGATTGTGTGGGATGGAGTTAGTTAGCAGTTACTTGTAATGATTGGTTATTGATAAAGTCTCTAAGTGAAGTTGCTGATTCTGCAGAATAGAACCTTAAACTTGGTCATATGACCTATCTACTACTTACAGTTGGTTGTTTTTATAAAAGAGAGGGAAGCAGCAGATGTTGTTTTCAGAATACTGATGTGATATTGTGGTACCCCTTTTTGAATGGCCTGTTTCTGGATTAGTATTATGTTTATGTAGCCCTGCTTATTTAGCAGTATTAAGGTGTAACCTTTTTTTTCTGTGTCTTATCTTTGTGTTTGCCTTTGCCACTTGGTATGCATGACAGTATCAGTCATGACTCATGAGTAGTGAGCATACAGTTTGCGCACATAACTCATAGGTTGTGCTTTTGCTCCGTAGTGCCACCACTCCTTTTTTTTTTGTTCCTACCATATATGAATTACTCTAAACTTTGCTAATCAACTCAATAAACTAGATATGCTCCGACGATTTCACTCAAAAGTCAAAATTCGTAAAATGCCCCTGTTTTGCTCATCTATGATCATTGTTATGTTGCTATAAGCTCAGCAGAAGTTGGTATGGTGGTCTCGTAAATGAGGTTTTGGTTAATACGTACTGTACTTCTATAGTTATGTACATACACAATAATATTTGTAACCTGTAAGTTATGGTTTTCATTAGTCATTACTATTTTGTTTCACATGGATGGAAGCCATGGGGGCTCTGGTTAGTTTATGAAACAAATGTGCAGTAAGTTGTCGTCTGGTTTGGGGAGCAGGTTATGGCTCCTCTGTATGATTTGATTTTTTTTTATAATTTGTGGCGTACGTAATGTGAACTTCTTAGCATTTACCCTATTGCTTGTTGAGATGTGAAATTATTGCTTTTGTTATAAAATTGTACTTTTGTTGCTATAATCCATCTGAGTCTAAGTAYGTACCATCTGAGTCTTTAGATCAACTGGTATTTATTTTGGAGGGCAAAAGAGGTGACCAAAAGTTTTGACGTTGTCCTGTAGGGTTTAAAGTTCTCATACAAGCTGTGGAACAGTTAATCAAAGATGAAGGTGTTGAAAAAATGACAACTGATCAGTATATCCATGGAAGCTCGTGAAGAGGATTTGACATTTGTATACCTAAAAAGAACTATCAGGTTTGAATGCTTCATCATTCTGGGATGTTGCAGCCCCTCGTGCCCTACATCATATGTAGCTCGTATTGAAAATAGTAGCCAGAATTACACTAAAGTGAACACAAGAAATCTATGACAAATATCATAATGGCTGTTTGTTGGTTTTATTTTTCTTACCCCAATTATATTGGTTTCACATTTTTATGCAAGAAGCACGGATGATAGAATTTTTATTCTCATTAAAAAATATAAATAGAATTTTTATTGAATTTATTTTTTGGTTAGTGTATTTTAGCTTCACACCTTCCAACTTCGCATACCATAAACTTAAAAGCTTACAATAACAAGAGCAATGAATTACTCCGTACTTGATAGAAATTGAAATATTGTGAATTAATTTTGAAAGTTTGTTGGGGTTCATTGCTATACAAATTATCATTAGACGTTTGGTATATTGCAACTTGCGAAATAAGGATTATACATTAGGCCTTAATTGGTATGGGGGTAATGTATAAGTAATAAAAGTCAAACTATACGAATGAACTAAGAACAGTTATTACCATCATTGTATGATTTTACAAATTAATCAAAGAAGTTGAAGTTAACAAGTTGAAACTTACACCTCAGTTTCTTCAGCTCAGATTTTTAGAAGCAATAGCAAATAATACAAAATATATTTCGGGGAAAAGGTAGTCGAACAATACGAACTAAGAGCAGGTTATTCAGGTTTTTTATACTTTATTTTAACAGAAATTTTACAGTTGGTTGCTATGTAGAATACAAATATGATTTGGATCAAAAGTTGGTGGAACATCTTAGAAAGTGTACCAAGATGCCAAGAAAGAAGCAATTTGAGCCTATCAACCATAGAGTTTTTAATGCAATTGTATCGGTCGATTGTCAATAGAAAGAGAATCGGGTCTTTAGTTCTCGATTTTGAATTAGCTTTCCCATGATGGATATTAATCCAAACAAATTTCAATATCATTGACAATATCATAACGTGAAAAAATATTGACTTATATATTGGCCAAAATATTACTTATATTATTGCATAAATTAAAGTAGACCACGCGCGCGTCGCCGCCCGGGAACACTAGTGGAGTAATAAAATGCGTAATCCCCCACACGATTATACAACTTGTTATTTGCAAATTTTTGACAACAATAATGTCACAAGTTTGTTAATTACCGTTTTGCTCGGAAACAAAACTATTTACCTAGGTACCGTCCACGTAGATCGTACCTAGGTAAATTTTTTTAAAAAAATCAGGCAAAATCGCTACTGCGCATAAATCCTACTGGCAGTACGATTTTGCCTGATTTTTTTAAAAAATTTACCTAGGTACCAATCCTAGGTGGACGATACTTAGGAAATATTTTTGTTGCAAGCAAAAGAATAAAAAGAACTGCAACATATTGAGTCAAAAGTGCTTATTTGCTCCATTTTGTAAAGGAAATGATGGAAAACCTCAAATAAATAAATAACACCTTAGCTTCTATATTGTTGTAAATTTTTTCATTCTTCACCGTTGAGAAGAAAAAAAAGTGAGAAGTAATCAACAAGTCTTTGCTTCATGGTAACGCCGCCTCAATAGGAGTGCACCGTGATCACAGCCCCATTGTGGGACCACACTTTTATTGTTCAAATGAAAATAATGAACCACGTTACACTTCAATTTAAAAAATAGATTTAAGAAACAAGTTAACAACTTAACATGGATGAGATTTGATACCAAGTCTTAGAGCATCTCCACCAATGGCCAAAAAAATTATTCATCCCTCTCTTCTAACACTTTCTCACTCATCTTTTTCATTTCAAGAAAATTTATTCACCCTAGCCACACCAATGACCCAAAAAAACTCATGATCCCTCTCTCTCCTACTTTTAACTTTACCTTACAACACTTTTTTTTTCTCACATCCAACTCATCATTTTGTTTTTAATTATTGTTGTCTAATTACAATTATGCCAATTTTCGGTACTAGTTAATCGAGTTTAGTGTTTAATTAATTACGTTTTAGTACTAATTTCGGATTAACTTTTAATTTTCGGATTATTTATTTAAAACGGATTAATTAATAAATCCATTTTAATTTATATTTTCGGGTTACATTATGAATTTTTTGAGAATTAAACTAAGGTTTTAAGAAGAGTGAATTGAATTGTGAAAAAAATATAGCAATATGGGTGTCTATTTATAAATCTTGAAAAGTTATGAATTTTGGTATTTTTTTATTATTTTTAAATTTTTTTTTATAATGGTGAAAATTGCATTAAACGTGGGAAAACAAGAGATGAAGTTGCGAGGCCCACGTTAGGAGAAAAATCACCCAACTCTTCATCCAAAGAAGAGTTGGGTGAAAAATCATCCATTGATTTTTTATTTCACCAAACAATTCATTAATACATGGTGATGATTTTTTTTCTTCATTTTTATGAAATTTTTGGTCATTAGTGTGGGTGCTGTTAGGACTTAGGTCTTGGGTATCACAAGTCTTCATCTTCTTACTTTGATAAGTTCATGACATTATCAAATTAAGTTTCTAATTTTTAAAAGATTAAAATTTAAAACATATTAATGGATGTGTTCCGTACTTTCCCAGAAACATCCTAGGGATTTTTTTTTTTGGCTTGGCGCAGTACAAGAGACTTAGTAGTATAGAAAGAGGCTATTCCTGACATGGTGAGCAAGGTACACACGTTCACTAAACACGGACTTGATCAGAAGGTTTCTTCATGATCATTACTGATGTGCCTAAACTTGGGGTCATGTATGCAGGAGCACAATCTAATGAAAAGATGACTGCCCTAATCACTATATAATTAAAGAAAGAAGGGAATCAATGACATGTATAAGTACATAACGGCCTTTACCTAATACGAAAGGCTATACCACGCAATTTTATAAAAATTTAAGGGTTCGACTTCGAGTTGTAATTATCTAATATGTGGTGGTCCTACATCATTCCTGGGTTGTAATAATTTTAATTAAAATAAAAAAGGGTTGAATGAATAAAATAGACCAATTCAGATATATATAGTCACTAAGTAGCAAAATCACATTGTCTACATTTGAAAAAGAGAAATGGATCATGCCATCAAGAGCAGTATTAAATTTGACACAGAAAGATAAATAGGAGTCTTAGTGTTTTCAAGCCTAGTGCTGCAAATACTCTTGTATCATGTAGCACCCTTGAGAAAACGTAGTAGAAGCAWGTCTTTGCTASGCTTCATCTCCATAATCTTTTCTCTTGCCAACTTGATCCCTTTTATCAATCTTATACTTATCTGTAGCCGTGCTGTCTATGGCTATGGTCGCGCACGGGACCATACCACTGATGGCTATGAACCGCCTCTGTTAACATGGGCATCTCTTATGTTGCTTAATCTTGCAGGCCATGGATACGAAAGGAACGATAACATGCTGTCACCGGCTACACATTTGTGTTGTTAGCGGGCAAGACTGTTCCTGCGCAACGCTAAAGTATTTCCTGGGGTCACCAGACTTAAGCAAGGATTTGTTGGTGAAACAACGGTGCATCTCGTCTCTATTGGCTTGGAACGGGTGACGTGCTGTGGAGTCAGCATTGCCACTACTGGTTGAAGAAGATGTGAAATCGGTTGCTCGTTTCTCTTCGAAACTTCTCAGTGGTTCATTAGGCGGCTCACGATCTACAAAGCTCGACAATATTAATCCCATGGCTAACTGCTCTACAGTTGTTACTCAGTCCTAAGAATGGTGCAGGATAGTGATGAAGAGCTGACTCAATGCTGATCTAGCTACAATTTTATGGAGGAGTTGTCCTTCTATATATGGGCTTCTTATATAACTCTGCCTTTTAAGTATTCGAACTTCTCGTTCTCGACAATATTCATGTGCTCTCAATATTTGCTAAACTAACTATGAACTTCTCTAACGCACTATTACTCCATAATGAGTGGCGTTCAAATCTCTCTACACTCTCACACCCGCAGCCCAAGGATTCAAGTCCTCTTCAGTCAACAGCTTGTTGGCCTCCTTCACCCTTGAGCAAAATCACGTATACTATTCTTCTTCCTTTGCACTGTTGTCTACAAATACCCATACTATATATGGCTGATTCACACCTATCTTGGGATATCGCCCATCATGAAGACAGCAGACTATTCCCTCACATGCATCGAAATGAATCATAAATCAATGGCTTGGTGTCTAGAACTATATCCGCAATTGCAATATACTCACAGAACTACAGCCTTAGGAAACTCATCCAAATTGTCAGCCTTTTCTGTTCTGCATGCTAATACTTGGCCAACTCTGCTCCGGCGAAAGAAGCAATACAGGCGATGAAATCTGCGGCCCCCGCCGTCTCTACTTTCAGAAGAGCTGAGGGATATCAATTCCTAAACTCATCCACAGGACGACACCGAGAGCAAATCATGCAGAACTAACACATACAGAGATTAACGCAGCCAAAGGTACACGGGTTCTGGAGGGCAGAAAATCGTCAAGGTTTATTCGATTGGAGGCCTTGCTTCGAAGAAGGACCTCATCTGCTGGCACGTTGCCTACAAGAGTATTCGCTATACTACGCTTCGGCTGGCAGCACCGATGTCATAGATGAACGAAACCCACCTCACTGATCACACTAGATACCAACTGACAGTAATAACGATTTTCTCAGAATTACAGTGGGATACTTTGTGCTCGTAGCAACAATCGCAGTCAATTCTCAAGCGGAGGGGATTATTGTGCTGCCCAGAAATGCCTAAAGACTTATGAGTCAGAACTAGTTAATGGTTCCTCATGCACGAATAAAGGGAGTAGAAGATTATCAACTCAAACAAATGCACTAAAAGCAATAAGTTGAAATCATAACTAGCCAACTGCAGGAAATCAAGGAGATGATCATTCAGAAAACTAGTGCTGGATAACGTGTCGTCCTTGCGCTCACCATACCGCACAGTAACTAATACAAAGATTTCAAGATAAAAGAATGTGTGGTCTCATAGTTATGAGTGTGGCGTGGAAATGTGTGGCCTTCACTGCTGCAACGACGATGTAAATGCGATGGACATATTAATGGTCTAGCCAGGGCGCGCTGAGTTTCTGCAATACTTACCATATTTTGTGCACTCCGTTTCACCCTAGGCATTGTTTAGAGGACTGTAAGGTGCGCTCCATTCTAACTTCAACCAAAGAGAAAAACGTGAGCATAATCAGGCTCAAAACATGTAATGCAATAGCAAATGCACAAGTAACAAGTATTGTTTAGACATGATGACTCAACAGTATACTGTAGAAAAATGGCAATGAACCCTGTGAGTAAGAAATGAGTGAAGAGGGAAAGTTTTTAGTGGAGAGAAGAGAAGGAAGAAGAATGATAATTGATTGAAGATGATGAAAAAGACGCTTACAACTAATAGAGCTATAATAATGCACCCATATAATGAATACAAAGCCAGTCATAAACCAAAACTCTAACAAACTCTACAAAGGTCTACGGTCTACCCAGACATGCTGAGCCCAGGCTAACACACACTTAGCTGATTTCGCTTGCGCTTGACCTATGCAAGCTTTTGATGTGACCAGCAATAGAGTGAGGGCTGAGAGTGAGTATCGTAGCAACAACCTTTTGGAATTTCCAATCCTAAATCCGGGGTGCCTAAAAACATGTGGTGGTTAAAATCACATTTACCCGCCAAACCTTCCCTATAAGACCATCCTCTACCCCTCCACGTACCTAAATTACAAAAATGCCACTGGGATTTTGCAAATCCGCTGATTGATTAGAAATTTCGCCGATCCATTGAAAAGTTTAAATCTTATTAAATATATATGATTTTGATATCCATTTCCTAATGCTATGGTTTTCTTGTATTAAATACAAGAAAGTATTAGAGTGACTGTACGACATCTAACTGTTAAATAAGAAAGGGTGTGAGTAGAGATGGCAATGGATATTTGGATCCGCGGATCCATATCCGTTTTTGCGGATATGGATCTTAAAATTTTGGACCCGTCGGATCCGGGTCGGATACGGATCCTGGGTAGGAAAAACGGATTTGGATCTGGATATGGCAAATGGATCCAGATCTGTTTACCCGTTTTTTATTTTTAGATGATGATTTATTTTTTTAACTAATAATTTAGTGGCTAAATAAAAGAGTTTAATCAAGGAACCTAATTACCCATCTTCCTCTACTACATAATAAAAATAAATTAGGCAAGAAAGTGTTATTAATTCTTTGTATAATGATGTTGTTATTTTCTTTCACTTTTACACTACTAGAAATTCGTCGTTGGGCGACCGTTTTTAGCGACCGATATTTAGTCGGTCACTATTGCGACCGATAGCGACCGATTTTTCGGTTGCTAAATTTAGCGATCGATTATTCGGTCGCTAAGGGGATTATTTAGTGGCATCTTGAGTTTAGCCTCCAAAAACAATTAGCGACCGATGGATCGGTCGCTAAAGTTTTTTGCAAAAAAAAAAAAAAATCAGTAAAAAAAACCTAAACACGACTTCAACCCCTTACCCAATTTCGTACTCCCTCTCACTCCATTTTTTCTCAAAATTCAAAACCCCAACCCTCCCTCTTTCCTCTCACTTCCCTCCGGCAATTTCATCGGGATTCCCTCGTCGGCGACCCTACTCCACCGGCGGCCTCCCTTTCTCCCTCTCCTTTTCTCCCTCTTTCTCTCTCTCCTTAGTTCTCCCTCTCTCTCCTTCGTTCTCCCTCTTTCCTTCGTTCTCCCTCTCTCCTGCGGCGGCGGCACAAGGCATCGCCACCACCACTGCCACCTGCGGTGGCGGCGGCAGTAGGTAGTAGCAGCAGCAGCCCCGACGACCCCCATTTGCTTTCTCTCTCCTCTTCCCTTTGTTCATTTGTGCCCAATTGTTAAGGTATAAACCCTAAACCTCCAAATTGATTTCTAATCAATTTTATTTGATGAATTTGCATAAATATTATGTTTTAATTTGAATTATGAATTGTAATCACTTGTATTATGAATTTGCATATTTAGGGTAAGAGTTTGATTTTAATTTTAATTTTAATTAATGGTCTGTATGGTGACTCGAACAAGACACGGGGCAGCTTAGGCGGCTTTACTGTCTCCATATTGTAGAATTCCAGTTGAAATTGCTTTTACTGATAAAGTTTTGTGACCAAATGCCATTGCCCTTGTACTTGACAGATCAAAATGTGTATACTACTTGCAGGTGACTTGAAACCGGGTTCTGAAGTGTTGTTAACAGGGCCAGTTGGAAAGGAGATGCTCATGCCCAAGGACCCAAATGCAACTATTATAATGGTATTTCATTTTTCCTGAGCTTGTCACAGTATCTTCTGTATATATTAGCATCATATTTTATTTTATTTTTTTAATTTTGTTTTTCATGTTCTGGATCACTACTTAAGCCAAATGATCTTATGTCCATTGTTGTAGCTTGCAACTGGAACTGGGATTGCTCCTTTCCGTTCATTCTTGTGGAAGATGTTTTTCGAAAAGCATGATGATTACAAGGTGTGTTCAATATGCTTGGGTTAATGTCTTCTAGAGTTCTAAAAATTAATGCGGAAGATCCGCTACTGCCATCTTTAATTGTTAATCTCGAAAAAACATATATATGCTACCTGTCGAAGTATTATCTCTTTGAATCATTTTAATCACTCAACATCTTCTCTTAAATATTCATATACTTCATATGGATTTCAAGTGGAAATCATGCACTCAGTAAACTGAATTGTACCTGTTTGGAACTCATGCACTCAGATTGGTCTTAAATATTTGTCACTGATATAAATTTGATTTCTCCTTGATTGTAACCTGTAGTTTAACGGCTTGGCTTGGCTCTTCTTGGGTGTACCCACCAGCAGTTCTCTACTCTACAAAGAGGTGAGCTACATCTACATCTTCTAGCTTTGAAAATTTGGCCTTACTATCTATAACTTCAATGGTTTTACGTTAATGTCGTTAGTTAAACCTTTTTGGACTGATATTGCTCATAATGTATAAAAATAAATGTTGACAGGAATTTGAAAAGATGAAGGAGAAGGCTCCAGACAACTTTAGGCTTGATTTTGCTCTATAACTTGGTGAGTTTTATTGTTTGAGTGGTTTATTGAATTATGGTGGTTTTTTTATGTATTGTGTGTAGCTAAACTCATATTTGTGTTTAATTTGTGATTTTGGGTTTCTGTTCTTTTATAAGTTGCTTGGTTTTATTGTTGGATTGATTTAGTGCTTCTGAGTAATATGGTTAGATTTTATGAAGTTTGAGCTTTTATTTTGGGATATGCTACTGTGGTTTTGAGGCTGAGTTATATATTAATTTTTTCCTCCTTTCTGTAGTTTAAGTTATAAGTATTGAGGTATAATAATTGCGACTTGTGAATGAATGAGCCGAACTCTTTTTGGGCATTATTGTATCATGTGTGAAGAAGAGAAATATTTAAGAAAGAACTTGGAATATAGCTTCAACTTGGAACTTGAGGAATCAGACTCCAGGATCACAGTGCTTTCATAAATAGTAGTATGGTACTCCCTCCATTCTTAATCCACTGCAGCGTGGACCAATGTAGTAGTACCTACAATAGTTTTGTAGTCCCTCCGCAACGTATTAACTGTCATGATTCCATATAAAATAAAGACGGAAACATTGGTCGACGTAATTGTATGAGTAAGGTTGTCTACTAGCTTAAATTGTTAAAGTGTTGGACAGTAGTATCTAATAGGCGACCTCTAAACGTAAAATTTTGATCAAAGTGCTCTGTTTTGAAAAAAAGTCAACTAGCTTAAGTTGTTAAAGTGATGAATTGTACTGTAATATATACTATGGCAGCACACATAAAATTTTGACCAAAGCGTTCCGTTTGACGTTGACTCACTAAAATTCAAAGGACTGCTGTTACATATTTACATATCTGGTAAAAAAAACTTAAACTGAAAAGGGTTATAATGATCACAGAACAAATCAAGGATGGCAGGAAGAACAAAGTACTGTACTAATAGGATGAAATCTTTTGTTGTTCCATTGTCCAATTATTCGCTTGATACTAATGCGTTCCCAGGAATTCCAGGTAACCACTTTTTTATGTACCATTATTCATTTGTTGTATCATTTGTCTCTCTTTCAACTATGAGTTTAACAACTCGTGTTTTTTGTTTTGTTTTGTTTTGTTTTGTTTTGTTTTGTTCTTTGCAGTTTCTTTCCTTGAGGTAAGGATCTTTCCCTAGCCATTGCGGTAAAACTCTGTATGCTTAACAGGATTGTCTGCATCAGTCAAATTCATGACTTAGTTACTCATTTTAGAGTTGATATATAATTATATGCATAATGTTTCTAAACAGCTCCTAGGAATGCTTGGGTCATGTAAGGGAATCACTTCAAATGACATGGCTTCCGACTGCTTATCGAAGTTATACCAAGGAGGAGACATTCAAATGGTGAACGTAAGCGACACAGAACAGGTTTCTCAGTTTTCTGCATTCTTTACAACTTCTACTGACCAACCTCAAGGTTGCAATATTGCTACTGTTCTACCATCATCTGAAAATTCCCCTCTTCAGGTTGGCCTATGTTTTTTTTTTATCTAATTTGGACTATATTAAAATTTTCATATTTTCATGTCATCTACTGTAATTGTTGCATGTTATTATACAAGTATTATTTAAGATCTTTGTACTTGTTTCAGGAGAAGAGTGCCTAAGTTGCACCGATTTACAAGAGCAGGAAAAGTAGTAGAATGGCTTTATGAATGATAGCACGCCGTGTTCTAGCATTCTGTGGTGGCAGTGGACAAGTTGCGACCTAAGTACATGGAATTTTCATAGTGAAACTTTTGAGGATACAGTATGATACATACAAATCATTTTTTGCTCCCCATATCTCCAGTAATTGTTATGGAAGTTATCACATATATTTGTATATTTAAGTCGTGGATCGCCTTGTTATCAGAAATAAACAGGTCCATAGTATAAGAAATTCTTATTTATTCGATTGTATTATTTGTTTCGTTAGGCTATTTGTGAGATGTTTAGATTAATCGGAAGCAGTTTACATGCAAAATGCAGTTTACTCTGGTTAATTAGTTACCTCTTCTGTTAAATCCGTGCCGCAGATACAATAGTCGTAGTTATTCATGTTTGTTAAGAGGATGTAATTATTTATATGATTATTGATATGATTATTTTGATTCGAGTTATAAATTGGAAAAAGCCTCGAATTAATTAAAAAATGGAGGAAAAATCGGTCGCTAATTCTGATTTCCCTCTAAATTTTTTGCCAATTTCTTACTCAATAAATCGGTCGCTAAAGGTTTAGCGACCGATTTTCGGTCGCTAATTTTTTTTAGCGACGAAATTATTGCGACCTACGTTAGCGACCGAAAATCGGTCGCTAACGACAGTCGCCCGCGCACGTTTTTCTTGTTGTGTTATTTTAAAGCGTGATATGCGAGGTAATATGTTATATTATCGCTCTTATATTATCAATAATAATATTCAAATTCAAGTTAATTAGTTCATTCTAGGATTTATTTGATGAACTATCATATATTTCTTTTGGTTACATACTTAAAATATTAATTATTTTAGCAAATTAGGCAAAATGATGCAAAATATAATAGGATCCGTTTTGGATCCGTTTTAGATCCGTATCGTAGGATCCATTGGATTTGGATATGAATCATTCAAAAAAATATCCAACGGATATGAATCGGATATGGATCCTGCTCTCGAAAATGGATCTGGATCTGGATCCAGTAGGATCCAGTCCAGATCCTACCCATTGCCATCACTAGGTGTGAGTGTGTGACCGTGTGAACCATACAACAAAATGACATTATATGCGTCATAATGTCTCCCAACTCAGAGTTAGAAATATGACCGTTAGACAATTCTAACCCTACGAATTTCCATCCATATTTTTGTACATTATTCCTTATTTAGTATTGTACAGTGTTCTGTCAAAAAAATACTTCCTCCGTTTTTTTAGTTGTTCCAATTTGACTTTTGCACTATTCACTAGAAGCACTTTAACCAAGTTTTGTGCTTTACACGTAATGAAAAATATAGTCAAATGGGATCTCGTTAGATTCATCTCGTTAAATAATATATTAATATCTAGTTTTTTATAATTTTCATTAATCATAATTATAGTTATTAACGGTCAAAGTTGTGTCTCGGCAAGTGTGTTTTGTTGACTGGGGCATCTAAAAAAATGGAGGAAGTATGTATTGTACAGTGTGTGTTAATACTTTCGTTATTCCTAAATTTGTTGAACTACATACTTTAACATAATATTCTTCACATATATTGGTCACCGTCGTTACTTTGATTTTACAGGTTCAAAGACAACAATTATCAAGAAGATTTGGGTGGTGGGATGACTGAAATGGATGAGTATGAAGTTGTCTTGATATGCATTAAGCAAAATCAGCAAGATATATAGCTCAGCAAAGCTAGAAGATCAGTTGATGACAGCATTACGGGTGTATATTGAATCATTCAAGTGTTGAAACACAATCATCGCAACAATTTTGGTAAAATCTATCTAAATCTACGTTATATTATAAAGCAAACGCTTACATTTTTTTTATTTTTTTTTTGAGAAAATGTAAGACATATTATAAAAAGCACAACCAAACCAATGTCAAAAATACAAGCCACAAAGGCAACCAAAACCAAGAGGTAAATGCAAAAGCATCATTGTATAAATAGTGAGCACCTTCTAGGAAGGGTATCACTGCCATACCAATCATCTGCAGCAAACCCCAAAGAAACTGCACCTTATCAAACCAACATAACAGATCACCTTTAAGCTTATCCCCCACAACCAACTGAATTCTACCCTTAACATCATTTATCATAGAGTTCACTATATACTATACATCGAATGTTTAACACAAAAATTCCAAAAAGCTAGATTTCTTTGAATCCAAATACAGTAAACCAAACCAGACAAAGAAGTCAAACCAATCTTTCCTCCGCAAAGAGCCTCGAAATCGTAAACACCACATAGCAAGTCAAGGGAGATGCTTCCAGCTCCCTTGAATTTCCAGTCTTTGCTGCCAAAGATTAATAGAAAACTGAGAATAGGAACAATCAAAGAATAAATGCTGACAAGATTCATCCTGAACAGAACACAACAGGCACCTAACCTCACTAACCACACCAAAACTCTTTAGGCGATCCTTAGTTTTCAATCGATCATGCATCACAAGCCAACTAATGAAGGAGTGTTTAGGAATCGACCCTCGGCACCACACCCATCTGCTCCACCACACATCATCAAAAGACCCACGAAGCCAGTTATAACCAGAAGCCACCTTATATCCTCTCCTCTCATCAGCCATCCACTTCCTACCTTGAAAACCAGCCTTGATTGTGTCCTTAACCTGACAAATAGCCTTCCAACACCAACTAGCTGAACTAGAAGGCTGATAAGACCACCAATCTTGACCTTTTAAGTAAAGATGATCAATCCATCGAGTCCAAAGAGACTCCTTCCGAATAGCAACAGACCAAACATATTTACCTAGCAAAGCAACATTTCAAACAAAACAATCCTTAACAGCTAAACCTCCTTTAGCTTTAGATCTGCAAACAACATCCCAAGTCACTAAGCAACCATGAGCATCATAGGGATTGGCATTCCATAAAAAGTTTCGACACATAAAAGTAACAGCAGCCAACACACGTTTTGGGATAAGGAAAATGGTAGCCCAATAAGAATGCAAAGACAACAACATAGAGTTAACCAACAACACCCAGGCAGCATATGAAAGGCCCTTAGAGCCCCAAGTTCTAATCCGAGCAGCAATCTTATCATTCAATACCATACAATCTGCCACAGATAACTTCTTACAAGAAATATTAATGCCTAGATAACGAAAAAGGCAAAGAATCATGATGGAAACTTGTAAGAGACCGAATAGCCTGGACATCCTGAGAGGACATATTACAAGAATAGAAAGCAGTTTTCCCAGTATTAGCAACAAGCCCAGAAGCACTAGAGAAAGTAGCCAAAGCTCTAAAAAGAAGCATAATAGAACTAACCTCCCCATGAGAGAAGAGAACAAGATCATCCGTAAAAATAAGATGATTGAGCTTCAGACTCCGACATCTACTATGGAAGTGAAAAGACGAATCATTAGCCACAACTACAAGGAGCCTAGAGAGATACTCCATACAAAGAACAAAAGGCAAAGAAGACATAGGGTTCCCTTGTCGCAAGCCTTGTTTCCCCGGAAAGAACCCTTGAGTATTACCATTAAGGCAGATAGAGAAAGAGGGAGAAGAAACACAAGTCATAATCCAACTCACAAATTGCATAGGGAAATCAAGAGCTAAGAGCATGGATTCTAGAAAAGACCAATTGACAGAATCATAAGCCTTTCAGATGTCAATCTTTATTAGACAACTAGGAAGGCTAGATTTCCTACCATACTTATGAATAAGGTCTTGAATAATGCAGATATTATCCACAATATATCTCCCTTGGATAAAACCAGCTTTAACTGGATTCACCAAATCAAACAGCACTAAACTCAACCTCTTAGAAATCAATTTTGTGATACACTTATAAATAGTGTTACAACATGCAATAGGCCGAAACTCTGTGACATTCCTAGGATGAGAGACCTTAGGAATGAGAGTCAATTTAGTGGCATTAAGCTGTTTAAGGAGCTTAACAAAAGTAAAGAAATCATGAACGGCTACTATAACATCTTCACCAACACACTCCACAAAGCCTTGAAAAATTTACTATTGTAACCATCAAGCCCTAGAGACTTATCATCCGGAATAGAGAACAAAGCACTTTTGATCTCCTCTGCTGTAAAATTAGAACACAACAAATCTTGTTGAGAGGAAGACAACTTAGAGCCTTGATTGATAACCGCCAAGTTAACAGGCACAACCTCATGATTTTGACCAAGAAGATGAGAATAATAATCAATAAAAGCATTAGCTACATGAACAGGGTCAGTGTGGAGATGCCCACCCAAGTCTTGAACACAATGAACAGAATTCTGATAAGTCCTCATTTTGATAGCTTGGTGAAAAAACTTAGTATTAGAGTCTCCATCTTTAAGCCAGGAAAGCTTAGATTGCTGCCTTAGAAACTAAGAATAAGCCTTCATGATAAACTAATAATTCTCTCGAGCCTCCTTCTCCATCAGACGAAGAACTGGGTCCTGAGGAAAGTGATGAACCCATGACTGGAGATAAGCAAGGTCCTGCTTAGCCTTCAGCTGCTTAGCTTCCAAATCAGAAAAATACAGCCTATTCAACTTCTTTAAATCTTGCTTCAAAAGCTTGAGTTTCCTACACAACTTAAATATAGATGTACCCTCCACTTGGGTTTTCCAGTAGAAGCCACCAACTCCAAGAAATGAGGATGAAGAGTCCAACAGTTAAAGAACTTGAAAGACTTCCTACCACTTGAAAGCAGCCTGCAAAAGTGAATAACACAAGGAATATGATCCATAATACCCTCCAAAAGGAAGTGAGCAACAGAATTAGGCAAACCAACCACCCAAGCTTGGTTCACCAAGACCCTATCAATCTTAGTAAACACTTTGTCCTCGTCATCCTGCTTATTGGACCAAGTAAAAATAGATCCTTGACTATGCATGTCCATCAGACCACAACCTGACACACATCTCCGAAAACCTACAGTTTCAACTATAGTCACTCGAGAACCAATTCTCTCATCATCCCATAACACATTATTAAAGTCCCCACATAGAACCCAGGGGCCAGGACATCGAAGTTTCAAAAGAGCATCCCAAAGACACTCTCTACATTCCAAGTCATTAGAACCATAAATCATAGTACACCAGAATTGAAGCTGAGTACCAAAGTGAGTAACATGTAAATGAATGAATTGAGTATCACGCTCAACCACATCCACCTGAAAAACAGAAGGCAACCAGAGAACTAGAATGCGACCTCCAGTACACAAGGAAAAATTTGAAGTACAACACCAACCATCACAAATCCGTTGATAAATTTGTGAAAAATTACAGGACTTAATCTTAGTTTCCAACAAACCCATTAAGCCTATTTTATTACTCCCCAGAAAGTCTTTAACAACTTTCTACTTATGAAGGCCATTGAGGCCCCTCATTGAGGCCCCTCACATTCCAAAACGCAATCCTATCCATGCCCCCTAGGGGATGCTTCGTCCTCAAGAATCACATTAATCCCCCCTACATACAAGTCTTCTGGTAGCTCAGGCAACATAGGACCAGACAGCTGCGTATTGAAAAAAGAAGAGGATCGCCGAGCCTTCTTTTTAGAAGTAACAAGCTGCCAGCCCTCAGGATCCACAGGCTGCTTCTGGGACTGACTAGAAGAGTGAGGTGGAACGTTCACCATAGATGGAGGGACCACCAGAGCCCCAACTGAAGTCACCACCTCAGAAACAATTGCATCTGCCTTAGATTGCTCTGGCACTACTCCTGCAACTTGGACAATATCCCCAACCGGTTCATCAGGCCTTTTGGGTCTCCATGTCTTAGTTTGTCCCACTTTGCAACTCTTAGTCTCATGACCCAATCGCTTGCAATTGTCACACCAAAATGGTCTCCATTCATAATGCACAGGTTGAGTAACCATGATACCATGCTCATTCTCGAATTCAATCGACTCAGAAAGGACTGCATCCATCTCCACCTCAACAAGATAACAGGCATAATTGAGCCTCTCCCAATGCGACGTAGCATGATCCGGTCTCACAGGAACCCCAACTAGTTCAACAATCCTGGAAAGGCAAGAAGGACCCCAATACTTGATAGGGAGCTGCGGAAATTGCACCCAAATAGGAATGGCAGCTTTCCTAGGCTTAGCAAAATCAAAACCATCCTCCCATGGTTCAACAAGCATAGGCCGTTTATCAAATAACAAAGTGGCAGCCCCAAGGGCCTTGCTATTAACTTCATGACTCAAAAAACGAACCACATACACCACTTTCTTCACTGCAATGACCTTATCAACATTATCCTTGCCCCAAATTCGACGAGCAAATCCATCAAATACTTTCTAATGAGGACTACTCCCAATAACAAAACACACAATTGCTAATTTCCAATGTGCAAGTTCATCCTCTACATCAGCCATTGTTAATTTAAGCGGTTTAATTGGATTTTCCCCCACCCCCAACCTGTTACAGTAGCAGAACAACCAGCCACATCAAGCCGAGGTAATATCTCAGCCATTCCAGCATCATTTAACAAATTAACCCTAGAAATAGCAGGCGTAACAGATTCCCCAGCCACAACAGTTGGCACAGACGAAGCGTTCAACCCAGACATGTTCGAAATAGCATGAATCGGATGGGAACCAGATTTACTAACCTCCAACGAAGCAGAATCCGGAAGCCATTCAAGTAGCGACGTTTACGACTTGGAACCTTGTATCAATTCGACCATCGATTCCTCCCGCGACATACAACAATCATCCAGTTCAATAGCATCCACCATTGGCGATTCTCGGTCCATCTGAGCCTCCAAAACAGAAAGCTTACCCATTTTTGAATGAGGCCTTCATCGAACTCAAGCGACTCCCCTTCCGTAAAGCGTCCTTCCTGGGTCTCCCCCGACCTCATGCCATAGCTCACACTCCAAAAGTGGCGAAAGAGTGAAACCTAGAGAGGGTTAGAGAGAGAAAGTCGTTCTAGGTCACTAGATCTACAAATATGATGTTGCAAACACTTACATTTGATCGAATAACTTTTGTAATAGACCTTTTTGCTCCAAACATAGCATTAAAAAATTTAAAACATCATACCTAAATAAAAAAGAATAAAAAAAATAAAAGGCTAAACAACTTAATAACTTCTAAAA
>SNQN01009309.1:0-18580 GCA_008642245.1 Bassia scoparia
TACAAAGAAGTTAGCAAGCATGTACACATCGAGGATCCTCCTCCAATCAAGACTGAACTGGAATCCAGGGACAAGTCCAAGTACTGCAAATACCACCAGGACATTGGCCATGTAACTAACGATTGCTTTACCTTGCAAAGAACCATGGATCGTTTAGCACATCAAGGCAAGGTAAAGAAACACTTGATCAAGCGATTCTTAAAAAAAACCCTTGTCCAAGGATGATGCCCCAAATGAGGAGCATTCCAACTTAAGAATAGTTCACGTGATTTCGGGAGGGTTCGCAGCCGGGGGACCAACCCCAGAAGGTCAAAAGGACTATGCTCGAAACCTTCAACAAGTAATTGTTCTGGATAAGGAGGAAGGAGATATATTCCTTAATGTTCTTATCTRCGAAAAGGACCGCGGGGAGGTAAGCACTCCCCACGATGATCCTCTTGTGGTAGAGATGAAGGTTGCGGATAAGCGAGTCCGTAAGATACTCATCGACACAGGGAATCCCTCTGATATCATTAGCTTTGAATGTCTTCAAAAGCTCAAATACAACGATGATGACCTTCTTCCATGCCATAACCCTATCATTCGTTTCGGTGGTGGGGTAATCTAGCCAATTGGCACTGTGGTCTTGCCTCTCCGAATGGGAAAGGAAGACAAGTGCATGCATATGAAGGTCAAGTTTTTGGTGATCCAAAATATGACGGCCTACAATGTCATCCTTGGCCGACCTACCTTAAATGCCTCCAAGTCTGTGGTGGTAACACATCTCATGCTAATGAAGTTTGTATGTAACGATGGCAAGATACGCACTATATATGGAGTTTAGCAAGTTTCCCGGGAGTGTTATCTTACCACTGTTTGACCACTTRTTGGGGGCAAGGATAAAGAAGCAGAATCTTCAGAACAAAGAGTTCATAAAAAAAGAAAATCCTGAGAAGTAATGATGGTTCATGGAGCTCACCAGGAAGCAATGGCAATCCATGAATTATTTTCATCCATCTCTCGCCCCGAGCCAGGAGGTTAGCAACAAAATTTCGTGGTGGATCCAGCCTTCCCTGAAAGAACTATAAAAGTAGGTGACGCCATGAATGATGTCTTGGCATTACAAATTAAAGACTTACTATGAGTATAAGGATATCTTTGCTTTTCGGTCGAGGAGATGCTTGGATTGGATCCAAAAATTGCTCAACATGCACTAAATGTTGATCCTACCATGAAGCCAGTTAAACAAAAGAAAAGAATTTTGGGGCAAGTACGTAGCAAGGCAGCGAATGACGAAGTAAAAAATTGCTCGATGCAGGATTCATTTGACCTTGCAAGTATCCGGAATGGGTGGATAATATGGTGTTAGTTCCCAAGCCTAATGGTAGTTGGAGAATGTGTGTTGATTACATCGACCTTAACAAGGCATGCCCCAAGGATAGCTTCCCTCTTCCAAAGATAGACAAATTGGTAGACTCTACAGCGGGGCATGAATCCATGAGCTTCGTTGATGCTTATTCGGAGTTTCAACAAATCCCTCTTAAGGAGGAAGACCAGGACAAGAGAGCCTTTGTCATGGTCAGCGAATTGTATTGCTACAAGGTAATGACATTTAGCCTAAGGAATGCCCCCGCAACCTTCCAAAGATGTGTGAACACCATCTTTGCTAAGAAGCATGGAAGGAATGTAGAGGCTTACATCGATGATATGATCATTAAGAGTAAAAAGAGGGAAGACCATCTCCGTGATCTTAAGGAAACTTTCAACACTCTCCAACATTTCCAAATGAAGCTTAATAACAAAAAAAAAGTGTCTTCGGGGTAACTTCAGGCAAATTCTTGGGTTTTTTTGTCGACGAGAGGGGTATTGAGGCAAATCCTGACAAGGTGAAAGYGGTCCTCGACATGTAATCCCCCAAGAACATGAAGGAAGTTCAGCGACTGACCGGATGTTTGGCGGCTTTGGGAAGGTTTCTCTCCAAGTCGAGGGACAAGTGCCATTACTTCTTCAAAGCCATCAAGAAAAGTGCAAAGTTTGAGTGGACTGAAGAAGCTGAAACTGCCTTCTTTAAACTCAAAGAACATCTTCATTCCCTTCCAAGGTTGGTAAGTCCCATGGAACGAGAACCCCTCTATATGTACTTGTCCATTTCAGAGCATGCTTTGTCAGCGGTTTTGGTAGCTAAAAGAGAAGGCTCRCAACTTCCAATATATTTTGTGAGCCATGTATTGCAAGGGGCGAAGTTACGCTATGCTACCACCAAAAAGTTTGGTTTGTCATTAATGATGGCAAGTAAGGAGCTCCGACCCTACTTTACGGCCCACAGGATTGTTATTTACACTGACCAACCTATCAAACAACCTTTAATAAGTTGGAGTCATTGGGTCGTATGCTAAAGTGGGCAATAGCGTTAAATGGTTTCAACCTCGAGTTTGAACCTCGAAAGGACATCAAGGGACAAGATCTTATTGATTTCATAGTGGAAATGACAAGCCCCCCCCTAAGTTGAACCATCAAGCGACGTATGAACCTTAATCGTGGATGGTCCTCCACTCAGAATGGTTGTGGGGCAGGTATCTTGTTCAAATCTCCTGAAGGTGATACCTTTGAGTATGCTATACATTTTAAGTTTCAAACTTTCAACAATGAAGCCGAATATGAGGCCTTGGTGGCCGAAATACGGATGTGTAAGGCTGCCAGGGCAAAAGAATATCAGCCATGTCGGATTCTCAGCTCGTGGCAAGTCAAGTGAATGGGGAGTATGAAGAGAGGGATGAAACATGATCAGATATTTTGAAATGGTGAAGAAGGAAGTGGAGGGGCTCGATCATTTCTACTTGGTGCAAGTCCCAAGATCGAAAAATAATTAAGCCGACACTTTATCTAAATTGGCCAGTTCAGCAACAGGAGACTCTCTAAGGTCTATGTTTTGGGAGGTAAAGAATCAGAGAAGCATCGATGAATTGGAGGAAATTCACTTCATCGACCGAGGAAATTCTTAGATGGACGAGATCATCGAGTACAAGATGAATGGTATTCTCCCACTAGATTCCCAAAGAGCTAAATATGTGAAGGCACGAGATACCTGGTTTATCTATTAAAACGGTCAATTATACAAGAAAATTTTCTCTCATCCACTCCTCAAATGTATTACAYTAGAGAAAGGGGCAAAAGTGTTGGATGATATCCATCAAGGGCAGTGTGGATCACACATTGGAGCRAGGGCATTGGTGGAAAAGGCTCTTCGTACAGGATATTATTGGCCCTCCTTAAGGAAAGACGCTCTTGAACTTGTTAAAAAATGTCAAAAATGCCAGATTCATGGAAATCTTCACCAAAAACCTGCTAACATACTATCACATGTACTCTCACCCCTACCCTTTGCAAAATGGGGTGTCGACATCTTGGGCCCTTTCCCCCTAAGCNGATTCATGGAAATCTTCACCAAAAACCTGCTAACATACTATCACATGTACTCTCACCCCTACCCTTTGCAAAATGGGGTGTCGACATCTTGGGCCTTTCCCCCTAAGCAGCGGGGCAAAAGAAATTCTTGATTGTTACGGTGGATTATTTTACTAAATGGGTGGAAGTCGAACCAATGCGAAGTATCAAAACCACGGATGTGAGGGGGTTCCTCTGGAAAAACATCATCACCAGATTTGGACTCCCACAATCCTTAGTTTTCGACAATGGACCACAATTRGTCATCAGATCAGCGCATCAAATCACATTTTGTGTCGGTAGCTCACCCTCAAGCAAATGGACAAGTCGAATCTTTCAACAAGATCATCAACATTGGGCTAAAGAAGAAATTGGATAATGCCAAGGGTCTATCAGGACCACCACCAAGAATTCAACTAGAGAAACTCCTTTCACGTTGGTCTATGGYTCGGACGCAGTACTCCCCATTGAGATGTATGAACCAACATTGAGAGTAATGTTGTATTCAAAAGAGGGAAATTAGGAAGCAATGAAATTTAATCTCGACTTGATTCTAGAAGTTCGGGGCAATGCTCTTCTGCTACAACAAATTCACAAGCTTCGCATGTCTCGAGATTATAACAAGCGGGTGAATCACAGGCCATTATAGTTGGGAGACTTGGTGTTAAGGAAAATGAAGTCCACTAGACGAGCCAAGGAAGAGGGTAAGTTAACCCCAAACTGGGAAGGCCCTTACAAGATTTGTGAAGTATTGCGTRACGGAACGTTCATGTTAGAAGACTTCAATGGCCATCGACTATCACATCCTTGGAATGATGATTATTTAAAGAAGTATTATGTGTAAATCGCACTTTAGAATCATTGAGTCAACCTGAAGGCGCTCAAACTATTGTTGAAATGGAAGTTATCAAGATTGAATGATAGACTTCAATACTTAGAACTTCAAACTTTTCTATTTGGGAAAAAAATTCCCCTTTTTACTTGCAAAGGCTGCCTAACCTGCCTCAAAACGAGTGACACACTTGTAGATTAGCCTCGAAACGAGGGCAAAACTCTTTATCAAATTGGTAAGTGCAAACGCAGAAATCTTAAAATTGRGGAGCAAAGCCTTGAAACGAGGGCAACCTTCACCAAGTGCAAATGCACAAATCTTAAAATGGGAAGCAAAGCCTTRAAACAAAGGCTAACACACAAATCTTAAAATTGGTAAGTAAAGCACTACCATGCAAAGGATAAAATGTCCAGATAACTTWAAAAATCGACAAAACATCAACCCTTGACCCTCATTAAGGGCATTACATACAAAAATTATGCATAGGGTATAAGGGCCTAGTCAATAGAGCATAAGCTTAGGGCAAGGGCAAGACGTTAGTGAAAATCAGAAGAGTTTCACAGAACGGTGAAGAGCGAAGCATTAATCCTTAACTCGACTCAATTCCTAAGTTTAAGGGTAATCAGTATGATTGATTAACTTAACACTCCTACTGAGTCTCCAGTCAATCAATTCTTAGAATCTATAAACTTTGTAATTTYGTCCAAAAAGACAAGTGATAGTGGACACATGTGACGTCACCGAAAAGTGTCTCCAAAGCCTTTTGCTCACAGCTTGRTGGAGGACACATGTGAAGTCACCAAAAAGTGTTTCCAAAGCTTTTTTGTTTGCAGTTTGGTGGAGGACACATGCGACGTCACCAAAAAGTGTTTCCAAAGATTTTTGTTCGCATCTTGGTGGAGGACACATGCGACGTCATCGAAAAGTGTTTCCAATGCTTTTTGTTCGTAGCTTGGTGGAGGATACATGCGACGTCACCGAAAAGTGCTTCCAAAGGTTTCTGTTTGCAGTTTGTTGGTGAACACCAGCGATGTCACCAAAAAAGTGTCCACAAAGATGGCGTTCGTAATTCGATAATAAGCTCATGCGACGAYACAATGAATTATTTCGAAGTTCATGATTTAAGAATTACAGAGTATGATACTTTKTCTTGTATCCAATCCGATAGTAGTTCCCTTTCACATGGTTTACAGGGAAAAGGTCAAGCATGGGAAATAAGTAAATTGTTGTAATTGCGAACAAAATAGTAAAAGATAGCGGAAGGAGTCTAGGTGGAAGTAAGTCAAGCAATGAAAGCCAATAACATTGATCGAAATACAAAATATTTTTACAAAAGTGTGGAAGGAAGTATGAAAGCAGTAAGCAGAGAGCTATGTAGCAGTGAAGCTAGGGGAAGCTGCGAACTAGAGCTGGTCATGACTCCGTCATGCCAACTATAATCACCTTTCCAGACTTGCTCCATACGCTGTCAAGAAGAAGAGAAGACCATCGGAGGCCTCCCCTTTTGTGGAATCAGTCGAGTGCTGCTAACGTCGATGTAATCACGAGACAAGTTGGCCCCCCCCCCTCTGGCTCGCTGGTTTCTCCTCATCATCAGGCATATTGGGTCGATTCGATGTGAAGAGTCCTTCGATATAGTTCAAGCCTTTCCTTGAAGACAGCGAAGGGTATTCTTTTTCTGCACTAAGATAAAGTGTTCAAGCTTTCTCCATAAGGCTTCGGCATCTCTTCTTCCCATAGTTCTTCACACAGCCGGTCGAGGTATGCTCCCTCAAAGCGAGACAAGGTCTTGTCTTGGCCCTTTTTTCCGGTTGTTGTTGTTTAATTTTGGGTAGAGACTTAAGGAAATTACAATGAAAATTCAGAAAAATAAAAAGAAGAAAGAAAGAGGAAGGAAAGAGAGGGTTTTGGATCCTTTGATTGAAAGGAAACTAGGTAAGATTTAACAAGCTAAAGGGCAAGAGTACTCGACGCACAAATATCGTTGGGGTTCCCAAGGTATAAACCACTAGCTAGCCTGCCTAATGTGTTAAGCAAGAGAGAAACACGTCCCACTGGACAAAACATGCAAATTGCACATAGGTTTTTTAATCACATCCAATTTTTGATTTTTATTCATTGATATCCAAGCCGATTATATAGGCCACGAAATAACAAGGTTTCCAGGACTAAAAAAATATCTAATAGAAAGTATTCTAGTGTAGAAATAATTCAAATTACAAAGGAAAAAGTAAAGCACAAAGTCGCAACCCTTGAACCCTTGTATGAGTTTTCTTGAACTATGGTGCATTTCTCTTGGACTTCCTTGGCTTTTGTGGACGAATTTGGACTGAAATAAGGATTAAAAATCAGAAATAATTCAAGGAATATTAATTGCACATTAATTCCTTAAATTATTCAGATTTTTAACGTTGGATGAAAATCTTCAAAAGACCCAAGCATTCCAGTCAAAAAAAAAAAAAAGGGCCCCCAAGCAAGGTTTTTGTCTTTGGATTGTTTCATTGAATGCTCATCTTGCTTGCCAAGTAATTGAATATCATAAGAACGTTACCAAGAATTGTTTTCCCGAGTAAATGGAGTCAAATTTGGCTGTTTGAATGGAACTCAAAAGTCGTTCATAACAGCCTCATTAATAGCTTGAATAATCTGTCCACATAACTCTTAATTGTGTCTCTTCGATTTTCTGGATATGTTATCTCATTGCTGGCATTCCTACTTCTTCATTTTCTTGAAGATAAATGATCCTTGAATGCTCCAAAATGATTCAATTAAACGTGACGACCTTGATTGGAACCCAAAGGATGAATTTCGTGCATCAACTCCCAAGACAAAGAAACATACAACCGAACCACATCTAGACATATTTCTATTATTACTTTGGTCGGCTCGATTTGGACAAGCTGGCAAATGAAAATTTTGATCTGAAATTTTTTTGTGCAAGTTCTTCCAATATGTTAGGTTGATGTCAATAAAAAATCTAAGTCACAATTGGACCATGTTAAATCAGATGGCAGTTTTGTCTTGAATCAGAAACTCCGGTCTTACGCTTCTGACTTTGATTGATCTTTGGCCATCTTCAACTATCAAACTGACTCAAAAGTTTTGACACAATAAACTAGACTTTTGTACTTTGACTGTAAAAACATTAAACTTGAAAAACCCAAAGATTTCGATCTTAACAAGCAGATCAAACGGGCTAAACACTGACTCACAATTGAAAAATTTGTAACACATTCTGACTTGTTTTTAACAAATTTCGACTCAATCTAAAAATAATAAAAACTTAGTAAAAAATATAAAAGGACTACAATAGGACTGAAAATTAAATATACACATATAAAATAACCATGACTAAAACTTAAGAATTAAGTTGCAAAACATTGCACAGACTCCCTCTTGGAAAAAGTTGTCCTGAGCTTTGACAGCCTTATGAAAAATAAGAACAAGCCATTTTGAGGCGCAAAGCAAGAGTTTAAAACTCAAAAATGCACTACGCCCACATGAAGCGCTACATCATGAACTCGTGTATGACACTTGAATCTTCTTTGCCTTTGAATTTTGCACTTGGGACACGAATCGGGGAATGATTTATTTGGCATCTTAAAACTTTACTCATAATTTTCCAAACCAAAACTTTCCAGATATCCTTTCAAGGGACACATATCATGCACACTTTGTTCACATTGAAAGAAATATGGGGAGTCGTAAAATGAGGAGGTAAGAAGAGAGACTCCTAATAGGAAGTGTCCAATTCGAAATTTTCAAGGGGAAAGATGGGATCAGTTTTTGTGGTGGCCCCAAAGTAGAAATGGTTCCCGTCCTGACAAGAAGTGAAAGGCTCAAATTTTTCTCTAGGGTTTTGGTGGGTATCAAAAGGAATATCACCACATCATTTTCATTGCTTACCTCTTTTCCTTGTTTGATAGTAGAGAAAATTTGTGTACACTTGGTCATTGCACTTTCCACTTCCATTTGCTGTTTTCGGACTCACCAAAGCTTCACCGATCATACGTCCAATATCACCTTCGTCTTCCTCTTTGGTCTCATCATCATTGATTCCTATGGTTTGTTTCCATATCCCATGTTTGCAAAGGAGAATACTTCTTTGTTTAGGGGCACTTGGATGGACAATGATCCATACCCAGGCATTGTAACATTTATATCTTCTATAGATGCATCCTGAATTGCTTCAAAAACTCACGCTAGAAAACCTGAAATTTTATTTTTGCGAATTTAGCAAATGATCGGAACATGGCTGTTTTTTTTTTTTGTGTGAGTTTTTGTTTTTTTGTGGTTTCTTGTGTTTTTATAGTTTCCTGAATTTTGAAAGGGGAGGGATATTTTAGATACCTCCATTCTAGCGCCAATGTTGCAATTTTTCGTTAGAGGCTCTAGGAATTACAATGAAAAATTCAGAAAAATAAAAATGAAAGAAAGAAAAGAGGAAGGATGCAAGAGAGGGATATGTGGATCCTTTGATTTGAAAGGAAACTAAGGTAGTGAATTAACAAGCTAGGGCAAGAGTAACTCGACTGCATAAATACTTCGTTGGGTTCACCAGGTCCAAAACACACTAGCTTACCTGCCCTAAATGTGGTATCAAGCAAAGGGAGAAACACGTCCTCATCTGGAACAATGCAAACTTGCACAGGTTTTTTAATTTCACTCAAATCTTTGGATTTTTATTCATTATATCAACGCCATATACTATGGCCACACAGAAATACAAGGTTCTGACAATAATATCTAATAGGAAAGTAATTCTAAGTGTAGAATAAATTCAGATTACAAGGATAAAGAACGCACAAAGTCGGCAACCTTGAAATCCTTGTATGTGTCTCTTGGACTAGAGTGCCTTTCTCTTGGACTTCCTTGGCTTTTTGTGGAACGAATTTGGACTGAAGTAAGGATTAAAAATCAGAAATAATTCAAGGAATATTTGCCACATTAATATCCTTAATTATTTCGATTTTTATGTGGATGACAACTCTTCAAAAGCCAAGATTTCACACGTACAAAAGCTGGCAGGTTTGTCTCTTGGATTGTCTTCATTGAATGGTTATCTTCTTGCCAAAGTAATCTGAAATATCATAAGAAACTTCAAGAATTATTTCTTCGTCGAGTAAATGAGTCATTAATGGCGTTGATGGACTCAAAGTCGTTCATTAACAGCCATTAATAGCTTGAATAATACTGTCACATACACTCTTAAATTCTGTCTCTTCGATTTTCGATTAATGATTAATTCATTGTTGGCATTCCTCTTCTGATTTCTTGGATATAATGCTCTTGAATAGCTCCAAAAGCTTATAAACGTGGACCTTGACTTGACCTCAAGGAAGAATTTCGTGCATCAACTCCCAAGACAAGGAACTACATCAGAACACACAATCTGGACATTTATTTCTATTATTACTTTGTGGCTCGATTTGGAACAAGCTGCACTTTGAATTTTGATTGAAATTTTTTTGTGCAACGTTCCTCCAATTTGTTTAGGTTGATGTCATAAAATCTAAGCTCAATTACGCCATGTTATTCCGATGGCAGTTTGTCTGAATCAGAACACCTCCCGGTCTACGCTTTCTGACTTTGATTGATCTTTGCCATCCTTCCCCTATTCAAACTGACTCAAAATTCTTGACACATAAACTATGACTCTTTGTACTTTGAATACGTAAAACATTAAACTTGAAAAACCAAAGATTCGATCTTAAAAAGCAGATCAAAAGGCAAAAAACTGACTCAAACTGAATTTGTAAAAACACATGTCTGACTTGTTTAACAAATTCGCCTCAATCTAAAAATAATAAAACTTATAAAAAATTAAAGGACTCAATAGGCCTGAAAATATAAATATAAAACAATGAAATTACATGACTAAAAACTTAAGAATTAAGTCTTGCAAAAATTGCAACGAGCTCCCCTTCTTGGAAAAAGCTTGTCCTGAAGCTTTGACAGCCTTATGAAATAAGAACAAAGCCATTTGAGCGCAAGCAAGAGTTTTAACAAACTCAAAAAAATGACTCGGTCCACATGAAGCGACATATGAACTCGTGCTATGACACCTTCGCTCTTTCTTGCTTTGAATTTGACTTTGGGGGAAAAAAAAAACGCCAAGAAAAATGGGGGGAAAAAAATGATTTAATTTTGGCTTCTTAACTTTACTCATAATTTTTTCCAAACAAAAAAATTTCCACATATCTTTTCAAGGACCATATCAATGCACAGCTCTTGATTAATGAAAAAGAATATGGGGAGTCGTAAATGAGAGAGTAAGAGAGAGACCTAATGAGGAAAGTGTCATTTCGAAATTTTCAAGGGGAAGATGGGATCGTTTTTGTGTGGGCCCAAAGTAGAAATGGTTCCCTTCAAGAAAGAAAAGTGAAAGGCTCAAATTTTTCTACTAGGGTTTGTGAGGTTATCAAAAAGGAATATACCACCAATAATTTTCATTGCTTACCCTCTTTTCCTTGTTGATAGTAGGAAAATTTGTGTACAACTTGGTCTCACTTTCCATTCACTTTGCTGTTTTTCGGCCTCACAAAGCTTCACCAATCATCGTCCCAAATCACTTCGTCTTCCTCTTTGGTCATCATCATCTTGATTCCTATGGTTTGTTCATATCATGTTGCAGGAGAATCTTTTTGTTTAGGACTTGGATTGGCAATGTCCATACCCAATGGCAATCTGTAACATTTTTCTTCTCTAAGAATGCCTCATGGATTGGCTCAACTCACGCTAAAACCTGAAATTTTTATTTTTGCGAATTTAGCCAAAATGATCGGAACATGGCCTGTTTTTTTTTTGTGTTGAAGTTTCTGATTTTTTTTGTGTTCTGTGTTTATGTTTTCTGCTTTGAAAAGGGGAGGGATTTTTAGCTACCCTCACTTCTAGCGCTAAGAAATGTTGCAATTGTCGTAGAGGCTCTAGGAAATTACAAATGAAAAATTCAGAAAATATGAAGAAAAGAAAGAGAGGAAAGAAGAGGGTATGGATCCTTTGATTGAAAGGAAACTAGGTAGATTAACAAGCTAGGGCCAAGAGTACGCCGCATAAATATACGTTGGGTTCACAGGTCACAAACACTAGCTAGCCTGCCCTATATGTGTTTTACAGGGAAACACGTCATGGACAAAACATGGCAACTTCACAAGGTTTTTTTAATCATCTCATCTTTGATTTTATTCATTGATATCAAGCCAATATATAGGCACGAAATACAAGGTTCTAGACAATAAAATATTGAATAGGAAAGTAATTCTAAGTGTGAATAATTCATGATTACAAAGGAAAAAGAAAGCAGCAAAGTCGCAACCTTGAATCCCCTTGTATGTGTTCTTGACTAGGCATTTCTCTGGACTTCCTTGGCTTTGTGGAACGAATTTGGACTGAAATAAGGATTAAAAATCAATATAATTCAAGGAATACTTATGCACAGTTAATTCCTTAATTATTAGATTTTTATGTGGAATGAAAACTTATACAAAGCCCAAGCATTCACACGTACAAAGCTGGCAGGTTTGTTCTTGATTGTCTTATTGAATGCTTCATCTTGCTTGCCAGTAATACTGAAATATCTAAGAACCTTCAAGAATTAATTTCTCGAGTAAATGAGTCAATTATGGTGTTGAATGGATCAAAAGTCTTCACATAGCCCGATTAATAGTTTGAATAATGTCCACATCACTGCTTAAATTATTGTCTCTTGTTTCGCGATTAATGATTATTATTGTTGGCATTCCTCTTCTGATTTCTTGAATATAAATGATCTTTGAATGCTCCCAAATGATTAATACGTGGACTTGGACGTATTGGAACTCAAAGGAATGAATTCGTGCATAATCCAGACAAAGGAACATACATCCGAAACACACAATTCTGACATGATTTCTATATTTACTTTGTGGCCTCGATTTGGACAAGCTGACTTTCGATTTTGATTGAAAATTTTTGTGCATAGTTCTCCAATATGTTAGGTTTGATGTCATAAAAATCAGAGCTCCATTAGCATGGTTATCAGATGGCAGTTTGTTTGAATAAAGAACACCTCCGGTCTATGCTTCTGACTTTGATTGTGATCTTTGGCCTCTTGCCATATTCAAACTGACTCACAATTGCAAGACAATAAACTAGACATCTTGTACTTTGACTGTAAAACCGATTAACTGAAAACAAAGAATTTGATCTTGAACACACACGTCAGATTCAATCGGTGCTAATAAACTTGACGTAAAACTGATATATTTGTATAGATACTACTTTCTGACTATTTGTTTAACCAACAAATTTACGACTCAATCTAATAATTTAAATATATAATAAGCTTAATAATAAATATAGAATGAAGGTTTGAAGACTACAAAAGTAGGACTGGAATATAAAATAATAAAAAAAATTAATGAAATCAAAAACTTAAGAACTATTAATGTTTGCAAGATTGGCAACAGTTTGTCGAAGGCCAGGAAGTATGTTGCCATGCATCTATTTTGCGCCTTGCGCATGCTCTATCGGCAGGATTCTACAACACTTTCTCCTCATATCGATTGGGCTCCGTTCAGTGAGACGTAGATCATGAATGACTTCCTTTAATGTTCTGCTCTTCTATGCGCGTTGGTTAGGCCTGGGCTTTCTCCCTGAGCAGAAACTCGACGACCTTAAGGTGACAGGGGGGCATGCTTAAGATTCAATTGGTGGAAAGCACTAAGCTTTGGCGATAATTGTACCGCATTCGCTGAGTGGGCAAGAGTGTATAGTTCTGGCCTCCGATTATCAAGCAGCCTGGCAGGGTATGTTTTTGTAGATAAGCAAGGCTCCTGATACAATTAGGTCTTGTGCTCACCCTCAACTCTGCCCTTACGCATGGCTTTTAGCATACGCCATCCCACTCGCACATAGCCGACGAGAAGAACATTATATAAGCATATGATGAAGAAAAAGAGATGATACTATACTGTAAAGTTAGAACAGTCAGCATACCTTCGGGCAAGGCTTGTTCAAAGCAGCTCCGAAGATCATCCCTTCAACCTCGAAGGGTGTCTGTCTACTAACTGCGATGTCGCAATCCAGCCATTTCTACCGATCAGTTTTTTGTTTGCTTCAGCAGGAAACTTGTGAGATAGCGAAGCAGGCCTCATCCCCTTCTGGATCTGGTTTTCCCATTCGAGCTCAGCTTCCAGTTCCGCGATGGAGGAAGGTGTTTTTGGGCCACAAGCTTCGAGCCTTGACGAAGTTGGAATTGCTTCGTCGCAGGAGCAGGTCTGGAGCGCTTAAAAGGGATTTGCCACATAGCAGGGTCACCACTTCATACCGACAGGTCAGCTTGAGCGAAGTTGATTTCGTCGATGCATCTTGAAATATGAGAAGTGGAGAAGAGTCGATTAACTCCTCTCCCTTTGTGGAGCTCCTTGCTTCTCCTCCGCAGTTGGATAGGGGTCAAGGTTCGCTGCTGCGGAAGGGTGGCGAAGGTCTACTGCGTGAACACCTCCACTTCCTCATTCGCACCTGGAACATACGGAAGAGTATCGCTGTCAGACCAACCATTAGGATCTGGAATATGAGAGGATCTAAGCGGTGCATCCTGTGAACTCTTAGATCTCCTCTCATAAGTAAACTTCGACGACTGCGATCCACTTGGAGTTCGCCTTCTAAAAAGCTRGGAGTTCAACCCGTACATGTTCAAAATGCAAATCTCCCCAGAAGTAGGTAAATTGCGAAGAGATGATGGTTGAACCCAAGAAGAAGTACCTAAGGGCTGGTGTCGCTTCGCAGTTGGGTAGGTCTGCGAAAGAGTATGTGGTCACTTCTCACCCGCATGTTTACCCGAGGAGGCTTTCTCTGGAGTGCGGTGGCCAGAAGCATGGCCAGAAGAGGTTTTCCTCTAGTCCTCACCAATGATGGGACTGTTAGTTTTGGCAAAAGGTTAGGCATCCGCGATTTTCTCTTTTCACCAGCAGAASCTGTTGGCTCTTTGATGGAGACACCTCTAGTAGGTGTCTTGGTAGCACTCTTTCTCTCCTCTCAAATTGAGGAGGGCTTCGAACTTTTGCTTCCCTTCGAGGAAAGGGGAACACCCTTGGCCTTAAGGATGTCCGATGGCTTCTTAAGTTCCTACAAAGACAAAAAGATAAGTAAGAAATTGCATACAAAGGCATCTGCATCGCATCTTTTACTTGAATAAACACTCAGGGAAGCATGCGACGTCAACGATTTGTGTTTACTATGCAATTCTCATCGCATAAAAGTGTGCAACTGAGAAGTATAGCAAAAGAAAATCGGTGACGTCGCACCCCTCCTCCAACAAATGCGAAGCGGTTAGAGATTTGTGTTTCGCAGAAAGGAGAAGGTATGACCAGAAAGTATTGCAAAAGCAAACCGGTGACGTCGCACCCCTCCTCCAGCAAATGCGAAGGGGCTGGAGATTTGTGTTTCGCAGAAAAGAGAAGGTGTGACCAGAAAATATTGCAACAACAAATCCATGACGTCGCACTCTTTCCTTTGCAAACAAGAAGAATAACCTCAATTGCAAAACAGAAAACATACCCGATAGATCGCATACTTCTCTTGAAGTGTCTTCATAATCCTTTTTTTTTCATCGTGCCTTTTTGAATCGGAGGCAAGCTAGCAAGTATCAATATGCCACATGTGATCATGTAATTATATTTACAATAATCTTATAATAAAACTTTTCAATTTCTTTAAAATATATATCATCTTCTACTTTTTTTTTCCTCTATCTTTTCGTCTCCTTATTTTATTTTAACCATTTAATTTAACTCATTTTTTTCTATTTAAGATTCAGAATATGCAGACTTCTATAATCAACAACAACAACAAATAATAATAATAATAATAGTTAGAATTTTTTTCATTTATTATGTAAATTTTCATGGTCAAAATATACTATTGAATACGTCCTCCATTTTACTTATTAACGCATCGTTTGAAGAGATCGCGATATATATGCAATCAAATAATAATATGTAGGAGAGAAAAATAAACATAATCACTTGCAATTACAAAATCCATGGAGAGATACATTATATTCTTGTATTATGTTCATATATAGGGATAATTAATTAAGTAAATTTATATTGAGACCAATTATTCTAAATTGGGTAATGGTGCATGTATATTGCAATTCTTTTTAAAAAAATATGAGTAAAAAAGAGAGGATGTATAACATATTTCAAACTATTTGCATTATATTTTGATTTGGCTCAATCATTTGCGTTGATTCACTACCAAATAAATACATTATTTTTAACTTGGGTCACGTGGATTGAGAAATTTAAAGTAGTGCAACATTCAATTATATTAATAACAACAATCAACACAGAATATTTTTTTTATAAGTATTAAGTTTGAAACTTTCATTCAAATATACACAATATAATTTTCATTATTTTATGAAGTTTCGCAACTTGCTTAACTAATTGTATAATCTAATTCATTTATCTGTTCTTATACTCATATCGCATGTCATCAAAATGGTGAAATTAATTAATAGGTAAAAAAAATATATTTACAAAGTAAAATTAAAACGTATGACCCGGACAACGCCGGCTGAATACAGTTTCTTAAGCAAAACACGAACCGAGCGAAACGAAGTGTTCCGAAAGCTTCTGGAACCTTCCACCGCGTCTTGCTCCCAAGGGTTTCCACATTCATCCCTTGTCTTCTTTGCACGGCTCTTCAATTAAAACACTCAAAATCATTTTCTACCAAAATAAAAAAAACAAAAAGGCGCAAGAAAATAAAACAATTTTGGCAAGCATTTGGGCGCATTTTCGCCCACTTTGGGCACATTATGCCTAGTCAGCGTGATTCCATGTGAAAGAGGCCTATAATAGGATGTTTGGTTCGTTCATTAAATTCTAAGTTATACCTACCTCTCGGCGACATCTTCTCTGAAACACTCCAAAAACACTTCATTTAATTTCAATTCATTCCAAAAACTCTTTCAAATCTTCCAAATTCTACACATTCAAAGCATTAAATCAAGATATTAAGGCACTCAAGGCACTTGTTCAAGATTTTTTCGACCGCGGCTTTGTTGGTATAATCTATGACTCCCCAAAACTCATAGAACTCACTCTTTCTTCGCTTTCTTTCAATTTTCATATTTTTGTTTATTTCTCTTAATCACCATTAATCATGTAATATGGATTAATAAACATTTGAAATCAATAAAAATGTAAATAAATCCTTTTCTTATCTTTATTTTCATTTGATTTCAATATTATTGTCATTACTACCTTTTTTTTTGATTTCTCATGTAAATAGTGAATGCGGCGGTGATTCTTTTTCAAATCTAATTATTGTTTTGTTTGTTTTGGGATAGCGATTCAAGGTATCCTCTACTTCTCCCTCTTCTTTATGTATATTCTTCATGTTCTTGTATAGATTTTCCAACCACCATTATTCTTGTTAATCAAAGACCTATTGCTTGCTATCATGCCTAATAAAGTATCATAGAAAATTGGTTTAGGATCCTTGAATCTGACCTAATCAAAACGACAACAATATATAGTCTTACATGCACTAATGACTCGCCTAGTGACCTTAAGGATTAATACAAATATATGTGTTGTTCAATGTTGCTATTGGTGAATTTTCAATGAGACCAAGTAGAGCCGCTAGATGCGGGGGGTGTTGTGACTACTGCCTTACCTCGTCCCTAATTTCTGACATGGTGCACTACAAGCATGAGTCCTTACCTTGCATTATGCAAGGCTTAAAACGGGTTCATAGCTTCCCGAAAGAAGTGCGATGGCATTCCTCTATTCGATTTCGAGTATCCACGACCCTTAATGCCAAGCATATCAACTATGCAAAATAGCAAGCATCAATTCTTTGCAATACGGTGTCTCACCGAGATTGTACCTGCGGGGCAGAGGTACCGACCAGTCTAGCGGTGACGCACGCAGTAGGTCGTAGCCCAGATTCAGTATGTCACCCGGAACCAAAGTATCGCAGTTGGACTTCGACATTAGCGGTCAACTCGAGAAGGTCCTTCGCCTTGAAGGAATGCAATACTCGACTAGGTCGATAGCGTCCTCACTGTCTCGGTTCTTCGGTATGCACAGAAGAAGTCAGACTTCACTGTTAAATGTATTGGGTCTTATTCGACTTGGCTGTCATATCTTTCTTTGTTGTCACATTGAAAACAGCCCCATCAACACTTGTTGTTCTTCACAAGGTTGATGTGCGAAGGAACGCATTTGGCCGATAGAGGAAAGCCTTGGCTCGACATGTCGCCATGTAGGTCAAGATTGACATCCATAAGTTAGGTGTCAATGTGCAAGTGCTATTCATAGGACTTAAAAAGATCTTATTGCAAAATTCTTTAAAGGAAGCAGGGAGTCCAAGGTCATTGCATCTTTGTAGTAAATTGGTGAAGGTCCTCTGAGGTTAGTGTTAGTAGTTCCTTAGATAGGACGATATCCTCTCTTTCACTCCGCTTCAACGAAGGCCGGATGTGTATGGCGTGTATAGCTTTGTGGGCTTTAAGCGCAATGGTCCAGTTCTTTTGCACCGCAATGGATTTTGGAGTTAGTTTGGCACCCTTTGTTGAAGGGTTGTTGGGTTCRGAGTCTTCACCGGAGCTGACCTCATAGGTCTCCGGAGTTTCGTCGACGAGGGGTGCAAGAGTCATCTCGTCAATCCCATCYGAGTCTTCATCCTTGACCTCCCTCGCACWTCGACCAYATGTCTATACACCAAAGCGGTAGTAATGGATGATTAATGGTGTGGATGGGTGACAAGTGTCACACATCCAAGCTTCCAAGGGCCAAGGTAAAATGCCTATAAATACCCTAAGATGCTCATTAATGACACACATTCATTATTCTCAACAACCAACTCTTGAGAGCATCTCTCTCTCTACTTTCTCTCTCTAGCTACCATAGCAATTTTACTCCCTGTATTTCTCATACTTACTTAAGCATCGGAGGGGAGATAATCCYAATAGGATTATTCTCCTTTGTGCAGGTGCTAAGGAGGCATAGCACTTGCAAAGTGCTAAGGGATCAAGACGTGCTAAGGACTTGGACTCAATGTGATCTCACCCTTGCTTAGGAGAAAGTGTTAAGGTTTTAACGTGACGTTCCACCGAGGTCAGCTCTCCCAAGGTAGCATTGACGGGAAGCCTCRACCCCTTCTCTCAACTTTGCAGCTAAGAGGAAATATTGTAGCATAGTACATTGCTCTTGCTYCAACATACATGAGCTTTATAGATTAATAGCATGAGATGTTTCTTAATTATGAGGAAAGCTCCAATTTAGGTTTCCCTTGTTTAATTAGTAAGTACTCATGTTACCCTATACA
>SNQN01009310.1:0-25846 GCA_008642245.1 Bassia scoparia
CACATACACATACACATACACATACACATACACATACACATACACATACACATACACAAAAAGAYGACAATATGTCTAAAGTGTGGACATACTACTCAAAGACAACAAAAGAAGGAAAGAGAAATAGAAGCAAACACACATACAATAATATACGATTCTAATTAACTAACGAATGTCACAAACACAAAATTAGAAATAAAAGCTCACAATAAAGAAAAAATAGCCATCTACAACTACAATTTCACCTTCACACCACGCCAAGCTAAAGCATAAACAAACACAAAAAATAAGGATAAAAAATGTTAATAATATTCAATATTCATGCACGTAAATAAATACAACCTGCAATCACTAGTTGAAAAAACCTCATTTGCTACCGTTAATTAGGGCCCATATGCTGCGATTTTGGACCGCAACATATGAGCCCGCAGTAAATGTACATATGTTGTGGTTGTAACCGCAACATATAATTATATGTTGCGGCCTTGCGGGTTTAACCGCAACATATAATGGGTATTATATGCTGCGGTTGTGGCCAAAAACCACAGCATATAGTACCCATTATATGTTGTAGTTATGCTGTGGTTTTGGCCACAACCACATCATATAGTCTATTTTTTAAAAAAGTTTGCAATATATAGGCTACTAAAAAATTTGTTTTTACCTAATATTTAGGTCACTACTCCTTTTTACTCTTTTTTTACTAATAATTTTCTTTTTTACTTGTTATGGTTTGATTTTCAAAATTCAGTGTAACATTTTTTATAGAATAAAAACTAAAATTTAATATAGATTGATAAAAATGAAAAAATAACAAACAAACTTAATTATATTGAAATTGTAAAAATGATTACAGTACATAAATACAATAATATTGCATCATAAAATACAACAATATACAAGAAAAAAACATGTTCTTGAAAATCATCATCTGCACTAGATCATAATCTGTATCATCAACTCCTTGTTCGACTCATAATCATATCTGCAACAAATACAAAAATAAAATTATATTTATGTTATAACATCTAACTAAGAAAAATCAAAGAAATATTCAAAAAAGATTTTAAAAAAGGCCAAAAATTTTAAAATAAAAAGCAACAAGAACAGATTTGAAAACCAAAAACCCTAAAATTTAAAAATTTTGAAAGAACCAACATGAACAAACGAACAAACCTAGAATTTTAAAATATGCAAATACCAAAAAAAAAAGTTCGAAAATGAACTAAAAAAATAACAGAACAAACAAACAGTTTCGAAAATCGATAATCAAAGAAAATCACAGAACCAAAAAAAATCCAAATAAAAATCAAATCAAAAACCCAAAAATCCAATAGAAGGCAAAGGAATTGGATCGAAACCATAAACAATTGAAATGAAAATCGAAGAAACCAAAAAAATACAAGACACCAGAAATTTCAAATTTATCTAATGGAAAATTAGAAAACCCAAAAACGAAATAAAAATCGAAAAAAAGACAACAAAACCAAGAAACAAAAATAAAATGCAAAAAATAGAAATTACCATTACATATAGATCTCAGTCGTTGTAGCTTTGTCCACCACTTCGCCATTGAAAAGGAAGAAGTTACTCGGCCTCGATTGCTCCTCCACTGTCATCGACTTCTGATGAGGATTCATTGGTTATTGGAAAATTATCCTATGATCTGAAAATAACAATAAAAACCAGGATAATTATTTTCGAGTGGTCACATATTGGTTCCTTGAAGAAAATCACGTGCAAAGGGAAAATAAGCTCGATTTGGAATGAAATTGGAAGATTAAGAATTTGGAAAATCTGGAAATATCCGAATGAAAAAGCTAGTGTTTAGGATTATTATTTTAGTTAGAATTATTTATTTGTTCGAATTAATTAGGATTAGGTTAGTTAGATTTATTTCATTTGGCCGAATAATTTAAGATAGATCAGTTGGTAGGATATTATTCGATTTGTAGTTAAAATAAATATCTTAGAATTCGTTAGGGTTAGTTAGTCCGTGTTGTTGTTAGTCGGTTAGGGTTAGTTTTAATCTAGATATTGTTAGGATATTTTAGGATATAATTAGTTAGGTAATTTCTGGATAAGATTTATATCTTTCCTTAAATATCTTAGTTAGTTTTAGATATTATTTGTATTATTATAGTGACCGAATCCTTAATAAAATTCAGTTTTAATTCTTGTCAAAATTCCTCTTGTTAATTCAGAGAAAACCTTGTGAATTTAATCTGGTGTGTCCGATTAGTTTACTTGATAAACTAACATCGACAGTGTGTCCGATTAGTTTACTTGATAAACTACATCGACGGTTGTCCTCTTTGGGAGATGAGATCCTTTGAAACTCCTTGGTGTGTCTGAGATTTAGCTTTTTGTTTAAGTTCACTCGTCCACTTTCTCTCTTTTTCCACTCGTTTCTTTTTGTGTTTTCTTGGATTTGAAGAATTCCTTGTTCTTAAATCCACATCACTTCTAGTCTGTCCTAACAACAATCGCCTCAAGCCGACGACACCCAGATCTCATCGACATCTCCGTTCGCCTCAGCCTCGCCTTCACTCCCATATCTCAAGCCACGAGAATTAAAATCACAAAAATTAAAATTAGAAATCAAAATCACAAAAAAAAAATGAAATAAAACCCAAATATGTTCACCAAACTAGAAATAAAATAATTTCATAAAAATACAACCGAAATAATTATTCTTAAAAATATAATGAACTTAAAACCCCAAATTCAAGACAAAATAACAATGGTGGCGCAAGGAGAGAGACAAGCAGCGGCGCAAAGAAATGCAACGTCGTCGCAAGGAGGGGAGAGTTGCTACTTACGTTGTTTTCAGTTGGGTCAATGATAGAAATTAGATTGGATATTGTTATGTATTAATGATTAGCACTTGTATTTGGTTCTTGGAACTAAACATGTTAGTTTAAAAGTTGTTAGGTTGTCTTTTTGTTGAATTTTATACTATAAACACTAGATCAAAGTACTTTGAAATTTAGATTTTGAAATTCCTTGTTTTCCCAAACAAGATTTTGGAATTTGAAATTCCAGATTTGAAATTCTCAAGTTTGCCAAACAAGAAACTTACATTTGGATTCTAGGAATTGAAATTTTGAAATTGAAATCAATTATTTCAAATGAAATATGTGTATCCAAACGCAACCTTAGGGAAATGACATAATTTCAAAAATTGACTTTACATTTTTTTTACGAGGAAAATTTACTTTACATTAATCATGTAYAAAGATCATACTACCTATGCATTTACTTATACTACAACAAATACCATTAACATTGTTTTATTTAAAAATTTGTCATTATCTATATTTAGGAATTATAGAAATAATCAACATTAGGAATTTCCCTTTTTTATCTATCATGCAACACATTTATGCTCCTTAATTAAAACTACCTTTTGTATGCACACGATAGCAAAACCGTACCTTGGCCAGTATAAATAACTTGGCGTAGTATATTTTCATGCTAAAAAAACCTTTTCCCGACATATATTTAGCAAGGATGACATTTTTTGTTAACATCAACGAATACTAATTGACTGTTGATAGCTATCTATATYGCCAACAACTACCTCTACGCTAACAACTACCTCCATCTACTAGTGTTTTTACCAAACATGCCATCAATTGCCATAGGAATATGGAGTCCTCCTCTTATAATATGAAAAACTAGCCTTAAGTGCACGCGCACGACACATACATCAATTATTTGCACAATAAATCGTAAGTTTCATCTTAATATAATTATAAAACGTGTAATTTATTGATCATCCTCATAAATCTAACGTGTAAATGCAAAAGAAAAGAAATTTGACAATCATCATGTTATATTCAAAACATCGTCATTTCACTAAGTTTAAATTTTACACGATATGGAATTTCATAAACATTGGATTCCCAAAGCCAATGGATGGACCAACAAATACAATGCACATATATACTTATCCCGTTATTGGTATTTCCTATACTCAGGGAAAAATTATGTCTCATAAGCCAAACCTAACACTAATCAATTAGCATGAATCAAACAATGCTGCATTTCGTCGCCTTTCTCTTCTCTTGTTTGAACCATTGAAACAAACAMTGCATTATTATTATTGTTTCAAACAACACTTTTGTATGTACAGCAAGAAATACATCATCATTGCGGCCAACAGTGCAGGAAGTGCAATGAAAAGCCTCTTAGGAACGATGACAATGTCCTTCCTTTGAGGCGCTTCCTCTACAATGGTTTCCAATCTTGAGAAGTTCGGTTTTCTTTGAGGAGAAATCAACATGGAAGGCGCTACCTCAACAATGTTTCTTTTTAACATCCTGAATCTTGAGGAGCTTAGAAGATATGGATGCATAATTATYCAAAATTATTTCGAGATAATTTAGAGCGAGAGAAGACAAGTTAATATACAATAATTGATAACAAAAGAGGAGAATGAAGTTCAATTTAAATCTTCATCCTCTTTGGTTGGTTTTAAGAAATCAAATTTGGTTTATATATAAATATAAATATATATATATATATATATATATATATATATATAATGCAAGATCCTCTTAAAATAGTTAATTAAACCAACATAAGATATATTTGGGCTAAAAATTAATGGAAATGGTTTGGCAACAAAGAGAAAATCGATGAAACATGATAATAACACAGGTTGGCATTTATTTGTAGTGTTAATATCTATATATCAACACTTATTTTTTTGAAAGGATATTAATACATATGTTAGCACAAGATCATCCTCTAATCATAACAAATATTGACCTTCATATATTAGAAAAATATGATGTTTATAATTTTTTTAATATATTTTTGGTATGAATGAGCTACAAGGGTAGGGGTAGTGTGCAATACGTACAAATGGAGGAGGGGGATTTGAACTAGCCACACATTATACACACGATACGATGTTCTTAAGGGCATTAGCAACAAGAGGCTTATGTAGAGGTTTGTTTTGTTTTTTTTTTAGGTTCATAAACAAAACTCCTATTGCTACTCAATTTTTTTGGGGTTCATATATGAGAGGGGTTACAAAATAGTGAGTACTTTGTAAATGGGGATGTGGAATTTTGGTGGGGCCATTGGGTTAAAAAAATGAAAAAGTACATTGAAGTCATGAGAAATCTAAGTAAAAAGTTATTTAAATGAAGTGTAAATTATGATTCCGATATAAACCTTTGGAAAGGTTTGTCTTATTGTTGTCATAAGTTTATTTGGGAGAGTTTTGTGAAAATGTAATGTGGCATGAGAAAAAAACCTCAAAGAGGTTTGTGCTTTACTACTGCCCTTAACCAATGAGGATAAAAATTCGATTGGACAAATTTTACAATACACCGGTGACACCTTGCAAGTACCACCTTCCATGAAGTATTTACAAAAATGTTTATTTTAGCTCAAATGAGCAAACCTATGATTTTACTCCTCCGTTAAAGTTAGAATGAATAATTTACCTTGCAACTGTACCAACCTTTCGAAGCACTATAAAAAAAGACGTTTCTTTAAACTATTTTAAGCTTTTTTAAAACCCAATTTGTGCCCCAAATATTTTTACATGTACTTATACTGTTACGGAAGAAGTTATAATTTTGTACTCCATATAATAAGAAGAATAACATAAAATTTCATTAACTAAAGATACCTATCATCACATATGCAAAAACTAGTTTTCTATGCACGCAATGTGTGCAATAATTTTTTTTTCCTTCATCTTAAACTTTTTAATAGCAAAGTAGTCGACAATTTAAATTATAATCACAATCTAAGAGTGCATTTTATTACTATTGAGGGGGAAATAGGAAAATTAAGATAAATATTCCCAACTTTGATTGGTTCTTCCAAATAATCTGAACTTTGGTTATTATTCCAAAATAATCCCAACTTTATGCCCATCTTCCAAATTGGACCTAACGCGATTTGTGACTTTTTGACCAAGTTAATTGCCATGTGTTCTGTTCGCATTGCTGTAATTAAAATTTAATTAAATAAATTAATTAAATTTAATTAAACTAAATTAATCAACCACACTAAACCCACCAACCATTACCTCCACCCGATTCACCACCACCTATGTATCCCCTTTACCACCCCCCTCCCTCAACTCGTGCCGCCACCACCACCCATGCACTGCCCCCATCACCCATACACTCCCCACACCTCCTACTTCACGCGCAACTCCATTCAGTCGCCACTTTCTCAAAGGCGACAACCCCCACCCTAACGAAATCAGCACTGCCATCGTCGCCCAGCATCAATAATCTCTCCTTGAACTTGCAATTTACTTTGCTAATACATTGAAAAATTTACAATTTCTTTAACACTATTTCACACCATCGTCATACCATTAAACACCATCATATCGCAGTGCCCAAAATATCGATCTCTTCCTACGATTTCCTTTAACTGTGCCGCCATCGCCAATCTTGTTCAAACTCAAGAAACCTAACAAATTTATTAGTGTTATTGTCTATTGTAAATGGTATCTACCATTAATGTGTTAATCATCATCATCATCATTAACAGTAACATCATTTAATAGACTTTTGTTTGATGATAATGGTTTCGATTGCAGTGGAAGAGTACAAATTCGGGTTAGATTTTGTTCTTCAAATTGGGGATATGGGTTGGTGGTGTGTGGGTGATGGTGGTGTGTTGGTGATTTTGGGTTGTGGTCATGGTGGGCAGTAGGAGGTGGTGTGTAGGTGGTGCTGATGGTGGGAAGCGGGGAGGGGTAGGTGGTAAGTGAATGGTTTGTTGAAGGAAAAAAAGAAATGAAGAGAGAGAAGGGTTAAGGTTATTGGGTTATCGGTTCAAAAAGTTTCAAGTAATCGGGACCATTTTTGGATAAGCAGGGAAAAAAGGTTGGATTATTCCAAAATAATCCCAACTTTACGCCCCAACTTCTAAAATTGATCCCTAACCAATTTGTGACTTATTGACCAGGTTAATTGCCATGTGTCGCTTTGTCATTGGCTGTGATTGAAACTAACTAAATTAATCAACCACTACTAACACCCACCTTAACCACCACCTCCACCAAGCTCACCATCGCCTACGTATCCCCTTCCTAGCCCCTATTTCATCTTACGCCACCACAACCCCCCCTCCCCACGCACCACCATCACCCAACACCACCCACGCACTGCCTACCATCACCCACACACTGCCCACCCTCTCACTTCACGTGCAACCTCCCAATCCAGCCGCCACTTCCTCAAAGGCGCACACCCCCACCCTAACAAAATCAGCACCGCGATCGCCGCCCACTATCACCAAACTCTCTCCTTGCAACCTACAATTTACTTTGCATTCAACAATTGAAAAAACTACAATTTCCTTCAACACTATCGCTACACGCACCATCATCAATTCCACTAAACACCATCATATCGGAGCGCCCAAAAATCTCGACTCTCCTACAATTTCCTTTAATCGCTTTCACATCGCCATTCTTGTTTGAACCCAAACCCTAACAAATTGTTGGTTTTATTGTTTAATGAAAATGGCATCTGCCACTAATGATGTGAATCATCATCATTAACAACAACATCATTTAATAGACTTTTGCTTGATGATAATGGTTTGGAGTACGGTGGGTAGAGTACAAATTCTGGTTTGATTTTGTTGTTCAAGTTGGATTGTGGTGGTGGTGCGTGGGTGATGGTGGTGTGTGGTTGATTTGGGCGGTGGTCATGGTGGGTAGTGGGAAGGTGGTGATGCGTCAGGGTGCTGGTGCGAGGGTGGTGGTTGATCGATGGTGGGCAGTGGGAGGGTAGGTGGTGCGTGGATGGTTTGTGTGAAGGAAGAAGGGAAGGGAAGAGAYAGAAGGGACTAAGGGATRGAGGTTATCGATTTAACAAGTTGCAAGTAATCGAGATCATTTTTGGAATACGCATGGCAAAGTTGGGATTATTCCAAAATAATCCAAAGTTTGGATTATTTTTGGAAGACCCATCAAAGTTGGGATTATTTATGTTAATTTTTTCAAAAAAATAATGTATATTACTACATTGTCAACTCTTGTGCTTGATAGATATTMTAAAAAAGTTACAAATTGTTTCATAATTATGATTTTTGATACGCACAAAATTAGACMTCTAGTTAATTTGTTGACTAATTGGTAGCGAATTATAGTGTTTAGTTGATAACAATAAGTTTTTTTTAGTAACATTTCAAATAAATAGTAATTTACTAGCAAATCAGAATAATTGTTAAATGAAGTTAGTTTTGAAACATGTATCAATCGACAAAATTATATTCATCTCAAGTTTTTAAATTTTAGAATAATTAACAATGACTGATTTTTTTCTTTATCTTTAAATTTAATTATTAAAGAAATTGTATATAGTAAGGGTAAGGAGGTAATTTTAGGAGGACACCACCACCACTTCCCCCTTCCCTTATATAATAGAGATCATCAAATCAACTGAGTAGAGAAAGTATTTTGTTTGTCACTAAAATGTTCGGTTAGACTAGAAAAATAGTTATGTGATAAATATCATGACTTTAAATAGAAAATATAGAAAATTACAATGATACTTAAATTACCCTTACAATTTTACTCCCCAATAGGATACACAATTACGAAATAAGAAGTATGAAATATTACATAAGTATGTAATGTAATATTTTCTTTCATCTTGATACYGATTAAAAATATTCAGTTGGCTTTGTTTACTAATATTGACCATGATATAACATTTCACAAGGAATTCGGTCTAACGATACAAACACAAGCACCAGAAAGGATGAAGATGACCCATTTTACACGGCCCAAAGGAGAAGCCCAGTGCGAGTTTTGAACGGAGGCTTGGAGGAAAAGGAATTGCATTCAAATGAGAGAAGTGCCAAATAACTTCCATCAAGGAGAAAACCACTATAACTTTCTTCCATTCCGTGAAGTTCACCTCAAAGGCCTCTATAAATAGAGGAAGCTGGATCAGAGCACAATACAACAAACAATACATCAAACAAACATCTCTTCTTTTACCATTTACTGTTTTTCTTAATCGCTCTTGGCTTAGTACCAAATCGGGTTTGATCTTATCAATCATGTTTGTCCTAACTTCAATTTCATTCCACACTAGACTTAATTTCCCAATGTTCAATAGCTTCTTTTAGTCTTCGACTACGATCTAAGAGCCTTTATGTTGGCGAGGTTATCGATTATAACTAGTAACTAAGAGGCATCCCCCATAATGAACAAAAAATATGTGGTTGACTTGTTGGTGAAGTGCGAAATCTCTCAATAGGTTTTTTAGTGACCACACATGCGAGTGAGAACACAACAAGAAAATAATTTTCACCAACCATAAAAAAATGTCAAACACAGTCGGTGAAAACGCGGGACGGTTGTAAACGAATGGTCGGTACAAATGTAGCGATAAATTATATTTGTCGGTCGTTAGCAGTCGATAAAGTTTACCGACCGCGACATTAGCGACATTTATTTAGAGGTTGAATTAGCGACCATTTAACGATCTGTAATTAGCTATAAACGGTGTATTTAGCGACTGAAAGCGGTTAGTAAATAGGGAATAAAAAAATTATCCTTTCAATATAGGCTGGTTCAACTACAATACACACATAACATTTCTTAAAATAAACTAGACTGTCAAATGTATGTACTCCATATAGACTTGAATCAAGAAAAGATGAAGGGAAAATTGGAAAAATAATATTAAAATATAATAGACACGGAATAAAAATGAGACAATTTAGAATATTGAAAATAAGTAAGAAAAACGTATTTTAAACAATAAAAACAAAATCTCAAGAATCTGTAACAATAAAATTTAGAATAAAAATCAGAAAATTATTGGAAATTAGTTAAGTATTAGAAAACTCAAAAAATGTAGATCTAATGTAATTATTAAGGCAAAAAACCTCTCAAAATCCAAATTGAATGAAGAAAATAAAAAAAAACTATGAATATATGAAATCCTGCAAGAAAACGAAAATGAAAACAAAAAACCAAATGAAAATGAAAACTTAGAAAAAGATATTAGAAAATCAAAAAAAAATCTAAGACAATGAAACTTGGGATAATCAAAAATTAATAGGAAATTATTTAGAAATACAGAAAAACCTCAAAAATAGTAAATCTAATGTGAGTAATTATTAAGGAAAAGAAATCCAAAAAATCAAAATTAAATGAAAAAACCCAATAAAAACACATTTAAATGTTACAACTAGCCTTTGAGGTATCGTATGATACTGATGCACCGCGATGAGGTGCGCCAACCCCACCCAAACCCACCACCACAACCAAACCCACTACGCAAAATACAACCGCCACCGAAACAGTGACAAAGCAGCGCATCGAGTAGATAGAAGCGACGCACCACAACAAGACCACCCAACCAACAAACCCCAACGCAACGCCACAAGAGTCGAGAACGGCAACAACAACAATGCAGCATGCGCAAACCTCCAAGTGACCCCCAATGAGTTCGCATGAGAGCACACTCACAGAGACCCACACCGCGACATAGACCACTCTCAACACGTAGTTTCGTCCCGCCCGGGTCCGGCCTGACGCACAACAGCAACATACACAACCCTCCTCCGCCGTCAAAACGCACACTCCCACCTCATCCAAACACTTACCACCCGTCCACTTCTACACACCAGTTATAACACAAAACCCGCAAATCCACAACAAACCCACCAATACAACAACTAACACCCACCCCCACCCCGACAAACCACAAAAACCACCAACCACAACCACCACTAAACCCACATACACGACCACACACAAGCATCACGCATCTAATGACAAAATATCAGCTACCAACTCTCGCACACGCACACTCACTCTCTCTTCACGTGAGGACACTTTGCTTACTATATAAGACTCGATAACAACAGAAACCACAACAACGACCATTACCGGCCAACTCCCACCACGACTCCACGACATACCAAACAACACCATAGCTATCACCACCCCTCCACCACCTACAAAAAACCGCGAACGACTCTGACCTCTTCTCGTTAGTGCAGAACTAGCGAAACACATACCACAACACGAACACCCGCAAGCAACAAACTCTAGACACAGTTCGCACCACAGACACACTCACAACCCGCTCAGAGACACCAACAATACTAGAAAAACACCAACCATACTAGCACTCTCTCGATAATTACTACACCACACACAGAAACATCAATATATTAAACACAACCAGATAGAATAGAATACACAATCTGCTACCCCATCATACTCACTGATCTCGAGATACCATTGCAAACAAACCAAACACCATAACTCGCTCACTCACACAAACACCGACAACACATTTTACAACTCTAGTCCTCAACAGCAAAAAAACACTCGGCACATATACATCACATAACCTTACCCACTACAAACAAAGGGCTACCTAAGATACAAACCACCCATACATCGATAGCTCAATCCACACACACTTAAACACAACACAAATTGTCTAAACCAACCAAGCCATACCATAATCACAACACAGCTACACATAACTTCTTATAACCCAACCCACAGCAGACAAAAATTAACCACTCACAACGCTAATAGCAACTCCATACATACCAACCCAAAAACACTAACATACACCATAGAACTGTAACACCACAACAACACACACATACCACACTAAAACAACCTCACCACAACTACCAACATCCACTGACCCTCCCACAAAGCAACAAGCATCAATTACACACACTGAACCCTACACTAGCAAAAACTATTACAACAACCCAGATACACACCTCTCTTCTTGAACACCCAACGACACCACCAACCACACCTACCCAACCACTCACCACACGCTAGCAGCGACATAGACAAGCATCAGCACCACCAGACAAATTGAGCGTCACTAGAACGTGACAACACACCCACAAACCACAAACGCCAAATCATGCCTATCAGATCCTCACACATCTCCACAAAACCTATCGCAGCCACTCGAACTCCTCCTACATCCTCGCTCTCAGCATACACTTTAATATCATTAATCCTTAACACAGCCGCCGCATGCCTGAATGACAATACACACGCAAGCCAAACCAACAACATGGATACACACTTTCAAGACGACAACAACCACCACAGCATCCAATATAGCCACCACTTGTCACTACCATCGCTTCAATAAGCGATAACACCACATCACAAAACAAACACAAAACCCACGATAGCACACAGCCCCTCGACACTGCATCAAACCACACCGTCCACCACATACTCATATAGACCTGAGACAACACACAAGCGTAGCAACACGATAGAAAACATCTATAACTTATAACCCAACTACTTCTATAACACCCACACCACCACCAACCCGACAGATAGACATCATACCTGCTTCACAGCACCTCAAATATGACTCAACCTAGCTATCTCGAACACCACACCACAGGCAACGCGATAACGGCGCCAAACCTGCAGACCCCTGGCTCTACCACACCCCAACCTGAAAGCTCGCACACAAACAACACACATCTAGTAATAACCGCTTACCTCTTCTCCTCGCCACTCACTAGCGCCAACCACCCCACAACCACCAACCGAAAAAACAACACAAAACCACCAACAACACAAAACCAAACATGCTCAATCCACAGAACACCACCAAACTCGCTCAGTCGAGATATCAAAACATATAGTGCATCTTCACAAACATGGCAAACATGCCAACCTCAACCACAAACTAAATAAGACGCACAAACCACCCACACCACGAATGACCACAATAAAAACCATCAAGAACGAACCAATCTACTCACCCACCACAACACAACCCACCACCACAACACCACACACACAACCCAAACTACACACAAACACAGACCACACAAACACCACAACATATACACGACGCTACTAATAGAACACAATGACTAACAAACTTATCACACAACACCAAAAGACACACCCAATCTCACTCAAGTACAAAATCAACACCCAACTACCTCTCACATACTACAGTTCTAATAAATCTATCCACATACAATGCAGAAGACATCTAACACACATCTCGCACACAAACTGACCAAAGCTAACAGCTTCACCCAATATACAGTTCAGTACCGCCTAAACCGGAATACAATAGCCGCCATCACGATACAATCTAGCCTCGCACACACACAAACAGATCAACACCTCACCACACTAGACACCGCTACTCGATCACCACATAGCACACACAAGCACACATCGAGCCCAATTCATCAGAGACCTCAACAGCTACTACACCCTACCGATCCAAGAAATATCTCAGCAACACCTTGGTCCACCACAAACCACTCTCAGACAAAACTCCAACTACTCAGCAATCAAGGCCCACACCCTACAGATAATCCTAATACAATACAAAGATAGACTCCTGAAAAAAGACCCAGAGCCTCTCCTATCCCTTTACCAATATCACATATACAAACCACACACACCAATACATACACACCAACAATCACCCATATCAACACCAAAACACCACAGACCAATACACCACAACACACCCCCACCCAACCTCAGACAAAAACACTCAACCCTCACTCACCCAACATCCACCTGGACCACACGCACAACCACCCAGCGGACCAGCCCCACCCACAATCCTACGTCCCACGACCCAGCCACCACAATCCAGATCGACGCGAACCAATACCCCATGATCCAGCCTCCATGAACCAGATCACGAACCCACACTACACCACAACCCGACAGTCCCACAGAACCAGGCCACACGACCCAGACTCGCCAACCCAAACCACCAATAACGAAGCCACGACGCAAAATCGCAAGCCATCCACTCGCAAACCAATTCGAAACCCTAAAACATCAATATACAAACCTTAAGCGCAAATTTGGGTGAACAAGAAAGAATTTGGGGGTAAATAGTGATTTTGGGGTGTGTGGTTGTTGTTGGTGGGTCGTGACGGCGAGAGCGGTGGTGAGGAGAATTTTTGGATCGCGATGGTGAGGTGTGGTTGTGGGTCACGTTGGTGATGTGGGCAGTGGTGAGGAGTTGTTGTGGGTCGCAGCGGTGATGTGGCGGTGGTCAGGGAGGTGGAGAGGAAAAAGGAAGTTGAGGAGAGAGAGAAGGAGTAAGGTTCCTCAAAGTGGAAGAGAGAGAAAAGATGAATGGATTTGGGGGTTTTAATTGGATGTGTTTGGGTAATTGGTTGGAGTAATTGTTGATAATGAAAATAGGGTGAAAAGTGGGAATAATTAAAATGGGAATTAAGTGTTATTTAGAGATATTTGTAAGGGTAAAATGATAGCTTTTCAACTAAAAAATAAACAAATATGAAAAGAAGTGCAAATGTTGCGAGAATTACATTACCGACGAAAATAGCAAAAGTTGCGAGAATTGCGAGACGGAGGGAGTATTACTAATTCTTTTGTGATGACCGAATCTGACATCCTACAATAAGGTGTCAGTAATTTGAGTAAAATTGAATGCTTTTTTTATTACTATTATATAAGGTTTATTGTATAGGATCTCCTCACAAGAGAGTAATACTCCCTCCATCTTTTATTATCTGCTACATTTTGACTTGTAGCACTGTTCATTTGTGAACTTTGACTGTCTTTAGATTTATATATATAAGGAAAAACATAGTTATYATTGATCTTYTTTGATTCGTCTCAATTTGTACTTTTCAAATATATAATTATTATAATTTGTTTTTCATATATGTAACTTAAGATATTAGTGTTTGAAGTTGTGTCTCAAAAATTGTAAAAAAGTAAATGTAGCAAATAAATAAGGATAGAGGGAGTACTTATGAACAAAAACAACCATCCTTACATAACACATTGCTTTGTCGCTAGAGGTGGTTATTGATTCGAATTACTGCTGTCAACAACTGCTATTATCATCAAATAAGCTTGTTTTGCAATTTTTTTTATTTATCAAATATTCGAAATTGGTACAATAGATTATAGTGTTTGTTGAGTTTCGATTGTAGTAGTTGATGATGGAATTGCGATTGGAAATGTTTGAAAATGTAGTATGCAAAGATTGTAGTAGAGAATTCAATTACGGAGTATTACTAGTGATATTTTGTTGTAGTGAAATTGCAATTTATAGGTACTAGTAATAACAAATCACACAACTTGTTTGATAATATGTCTGAGAGAAATGCTTCGCTATCATTTCGTGTAACAAAGAAAGAATGCTTTGTGTTGAGCCCATGAACAACTCACATGTGGTGTATGTGTTGTCCCACATTGAAATTAAGAGGGAGTGTTGTGGTGATAAATCCACATCGAAGAATTTGAGAGTTGAGAATGCATTATAAGACCTTGGGTCTATGTAAAATTACATGAACCCCCCCCCCCCCCCCCCACCTTTTGTAAAATCTCATGTGCATGATAGCTTACACTCTTAACATCATTTTTTTCCTTTTTTAATATTTGTTTTTTTCTTTACTTCTTTACTTTCTCTTGCAACTAGTGGTACGAGTACTTTTTTGAGGATTGCTAATCTTTTTTTATTTTTTTATATTTACTTTCTTTTGTTGAATATTGTAAATAATATAAACCGTATACGAAATGTTGATATTGACTACTCCGTACAGAAAATTCTGAATATTATATATACAAAAATGCTGAATATTGTAATAATTAAATACGGAGTATTTCTATAGAAAATTCTGAATATAACACTACAAACGTGAATATTATAAATCATAAACTGAATATTTACTATTAAACATCGATAAAAAAAAAAAGACATTTTGTTTTAAATTACAAGCATACACGCTAAGAAACTTGGAGGAAAAAACAAATGATAATCGTAACCTAAATATTACATATGAAATAATGTTGAATATTGTAAATCATAAATTGAATATTTATTACCGAACATTGAAAAATATATTTTATTGTTTTAAATTACACATATAATTAAGAAAATTGGGGGGAAAACACTATATTAAAATACAAAATGTTGAAAATTGATAATCGTAAACTAAATATATAAACCGATACGAAATGTTGAATATTGTAAATCATAAATGAATATTGACTACAAAAAATTCTGAATATTACGTACAAAATGTTGAATATTGTAAATCATAAATTGAATATTTACTATAAAAATCTCCTCATGTTCCAACTGCGATCTGCACGAGGCCTTGTTTTACCCTCCTAACACTAAACCAATCTTATATTGCATAATCATTATACAATTTAAAAGCCTCTTCATCACTATTAACAGTAGCATTCAGCAACACATTTGCTCTGCCGTCGCAAAACGAAACAAACCTACGCAAAATAACAGTAGTAATGTCCAAATACTTAAGACAAATGTTCAAAATAATAGGAAAACAAATGTTCAAGTGTTAAACTGATTGAAATTTGATAAAAGGAAGCTGAATATTGCATTCAAAAACTTGAAGATTGATGAATGAAATTTGATATATTTAACAATGAACTTTTACAAATGAACAATGTATAAGTTGAATATTTCACACGAAAATATGAAGATTGGGATTATAAATTGAATATTCATTACTGGTAAATAAAATTAAAATTGAATATTGAATACAGGACGTTGAATATTTACTTGTAAAGCTGAACATTAGCTACTGGAAATTGAAATTAAAATGGAATTGCGTAACTACTCATAAAACTCATACAATTTAAATAACAAATCTACAAAATATAGTTTCATTATAATCACAAATCTTTAGTATCAAATTAAATAACAAATGTGCATAACAAATATTCAAATACATAATACATAAGTTGAACATTGAAACTCACTCTGTTTTTCAGCATTATTATCTCTATTGCATGATCTTCAACATCAGATCTTCATTCCTTGCATATCTTCAACATCACGATCTTCATTCCTTGCATGATCTTCACTTATTGCTGGATTATGTTCATCATTCATCTCTAGTTGATTCATCTTTAACCTAAATTTCAAGAAATTTGAATTATGAATTCAATATATTCAAAGCTAGGAATTAGGAGAGAGAAAATTCTTTCTGAAATTTTGGGAAAAAATGATCTTGAGAGAAAATATAAGTTTGAGGATTTATTTCCCCTCATTGACGTATTGATCTTGTGATGTGGACTTGCATCCCGTGGCGGGCGCAGCCAGGCCGTTTACATTTGGCTGTCATTTTGATGATTTCCAATCAACAAATAATAATAATCAATATATATTGTTCGAATTGCCTTATTAATTTTATTATCCTATGCAGTACTAAGCTACTGAATCTCTATTAATTAATTTAATGGGCTTTGACCCGCAAATAGGCCCGCCAACTATATAAGATGACCCACACACTGACCTGACCCATCTGGCCCCGACTGATCCTGACCCGCTAAGTAGCTTGTTTGACCCGACCCGACCCGCTAGATGTTGACCACACCCGCCCCGACCGCCCAATAACCACTTCTACTTGTGGCTTAGAACAAAAACAATCATCCTTATGTAGGGTTAATAGGTAAAGTATTGTGTGTTGTTTAGTTCACGTTTATATTATGTTGAGGTAGCAAACGACAAAAAGATTGTCTAATGGACCTTTAATAGAAGACTAATCATAAATGGTCACAGTGGCAGACTCATGATTTTTCGTCTTATGGGTCCTATTGATAAATAAACATAAAATATTTTTTGAAAACAAAATAATAATATTACAAATATATCAAAATATTGTATGAGTACAAATAGAAACAAATTTTCAAACAATACATGTAGACAAATAAAAGTAATAAATAATAATACAAACAAATGAACAATAGAAATACATTTACTAAATTACAGTAAACCACACTTACACAATACAAAAAAGAATTAAAGATAAGAACAAATAAACAATTGATTTTAATCCACACTTACAAATACAATTAAACAAATGAACATTATAAATTCAAGTATATATTTACTATATATTCAGGACTTACAAATTTACAATTAAATATAAGATAAAATGTAATCAACAAAATATATATGATCAAAGACATCAATAATCAATTCATAAAAGAATACTATCAAACATTGAAACTTGAAAGAAACAAGTAATTGAATTGGAATTTGGACGAGTGGTAAAAAATTATACAACAAAAATATAAGCAAGTAGGCTCAAACACGCGACCTACCGAACAAATGGGCTTTTTTACAACTCCACAAACCACTGAGCAAAGCTACATTTATTTGAAATCTCCACTCAATTGATTTTAACTTGTTCTATTCTCTGATTTTTTTCAAAAAAAAAAAAAAAAAAAAAAAATTCTGATTTTTTGGGCTGACTGGTGGGTCACTTGACCCATCAGGACATAGGCCAGGTCCGCCACAGAATAGTCACACTTGTTACGTTACATTGTTGGGAACCGGCTTACTTTTAGTTAGATCACATTGAGATCAAGCTCACAGTACAATGTACTGTATGACTAAACATTCTACACTATGCAAGCGTTCTACACTTTCATCGCTTCACTAATGGCATATAGCTTCCTTTACATTAACTGCTACATTATCTAACAATTCACTAATGGCATATAGCTTCATATAACTGAAGGGAACCCGTGCATGATGCATGAGGTGTTTAGGCAACTAACAATTTAGTAAAAATTGATCGTTTGAATTGACCTTTAATTTAGCTTCATATAACTGATATGTACAATTTGCTCARTTGAATGGACCTTTAATTTATAAATGATATGTACAAATTGCATATACAAGCTAAATAGCTAAATGAATCACACAACTAACAATTTAGTTAACCAAAAGGATTACAGTTCTCAGTGGAAAATACTGGCTCAGTGTGGGCCGATCCTAACTGTTTTCTGACATAATGTAAAGCTCTTGTTTAGCTATGTGGTAACATCCGATAGCGTCTCCTGATTCAATGATAAATTGCTCCCTAAATGTCCCCATTCGCTTGCTAGATGAATCAATGTTGAGATCTTTAAAATTTGGCAGCCCCTCCACTTGCATTCCATCGCCACATATAATAAACTGGTTTCCAACAATGAAAGAACCAGATACCCGAATAGCGATTCCACCTGGTCCATGAGCTCGGCACTGTAATTTCTCAACAACATGGATGAGCTTATCGGGAGGCCATTTGCCTGCTAGTTTTCTCCGCACATCTGACAATGCAGAGAAGATGTCYTTTTGTCCTACATGTTGCTTTCCAGAAAAACTGGGGAAAAAAATTAYATGATATAATTAGCTTGTCGATGATCACAATTTAGAAGGACACGAAAACAAACTTACTGAAACCTTTGTTATARTTTATTATGTGTAATCCAGACTAATAAAACCACAAACCTGAAAATAGATTCTTCGTCGTAAAATGTCTTTATTTGCTGCCAATCTTCATCATTAGGTCCATCAAAAAGCAAGTAATAGTGAATTGCTAGCATCTGCATAAACAACGAAATTCAGATATAGAAAGCAACACATGAGAATCAAGGAACTATATCATCATATGTTCTAAAGTTAAGTTTTCTCGAATGTATAACGTGCATACGGATACAAACACCCTGGGCAAAAGAAAAAAAAGTAACATAAAAGTGTCATTTTCAGTATAGAAGTTTAACTTTGTTAAAATGGAATAATGACTAATGAATGGCTGATTGGCTGAACAAGAATAAGTTATAGATTTTATAGATTTTTTAAGACACAATTAAATCTAGTGATCCATCAACAACAACTCTTGAAATAGTCGGATTATAAGGTGATAGGTTACTTGTATGCTTTTTTATTTAATTGGCCACACATAAAATTAACCAAAGATTGACAATCAAATTCCTAAGACCTCTTTTAGTTCAGAGTCTTCGAATAATAAACATTCAAACCTAAACTCAGTATCTACATGTAAACAATAGTCCAAGAGATATCCACAATGACAACCATATTCCTGTCTCTTATACACATCTAGATGTGTATAAGAGACAGGTATAATTGTAATTAAATTTTAATTAATTTAGTTTTAATTTAATTACAACCAATGAAAATAGGACATGTGTCCGACTAACCTAGTGAGCAGGTCACCATTACTCACCAACCGGTAAGGGTTCATTTTTGGAAGATGGGAGGCAAAGGTGGGATTATTTTGGGATTATTCAAAGGTCGGTTTATTTTTGGAAGACCCACCAATGGTGGGATTATACCTGTTAATTTTTCCAATAAGTTATAGATTTTATAGATTTTTTAAGACACAATTACATCTAGTGATCCATCAACAACAACTCTTGAAATAGTCGGATTATAAGGTGATAGGTTACTTGTATGCTTTTTTATTTAATTGYCCACACATAAAATTAACCAAAGATTGACAATCAAATTCCTAAGACCTCTTTTAGTTCAGAGTCTTCGAATAATAAACATTCAAACCTAAACTCAGTATCTACATGTAAACAATAGTCCAAGAGATATCCACAATGACAACCATATTCCACTCATAAGACAAACAATGATTATATGTAAACAWGGTCTCAGAAGTGTGAGAAATTTACGTCAGCTAGATCCTTCAATCTCTGCACCGGATCAAAAACACTTTGGACAAAAGCTGCTAAGTCAACCTGAGTATCCTTGTACTTTGTAATAAATGGGTGTGAAAGAAGCTGCACAAAAAAACAACCAAAAAAAATACAAGAATTTTAGATGAGATATGATATTTCGCTAACCTCAAAACTGATACATCCATTCATAGATATGCTTTGATAATGTCAGACCCTACAAATCACAATGAATGGCCATGCACCATGCTTGTACAGTCCATGTTAGCTTTACAAGCACTTCCCTCGTTAGGCTTTTTGACAAGACCAACATGGATCCAATTAAAATACTCCGTATTACAATCAGGATACCAATGGAGAAATAAGTACACAATGATATTGCATGCAAAGGAAGGCCATTTCCAGGGTATAGACAAAACTTTGAATATATTTAGAAGTCTTCTAAAATGGTTGTCATAGGAAGGTTTGTATAAGATATCTAAGGCCCTGTTTGTTTATGAAATATGGGTATAAGGTATGGGTTTAGAATGGATGAAACCCATACCTAATGTTTGGATAGCAAATTTATAAAATCTAAACCCATAAGGTATAGGGTTTAGAAACCCTTGAGGGGAGGTGGGTTTGAGTTATAACATTCCTTTAGGTATCAAAATAAAAAGAGATATTAATTACACATCAAAAGAAATTCAAAGTTAATTGCTTACTCTCGCCATTATCTCTTCAAACAACTTCTCGTCATTGTCCGCAGGTACTATTCATCATTTCATCCTTTTCTTTTCTTTTTTTTTTAAACAAATTAATTCTATTCTAATATCCAACCAATTAATTTATGATTTGTAACTAATTATGATTCATGTATATATTGTAAAGGAAAAGGAGGTTTTAAGAATGGATATTTAAACCAATTGAAGCTAGTGTTGAACAACAAGTTTCCTGGTTGTGGCCTAAAAGCTATTCCACATATTGAATCAAAGTTAAAGTGGTTTAAACACAAGAATGCAATTGTATCTGAGACGGTGAATAGAACATCGGGATTCCCACTGATGAAACCAATACGATACAATGTGAAAGACAAACTTATGAAGATTTCAATTGAATAAAACTTCTATATAATTGCACAATTTTAATTATTGCATACTAACTTATATGGAATATAATTTTGTAGACTCATGCTAAAGCRGGAGGATTATGGAAGACTCCTTTTCCTTATCTTAAGAAGTTGGATGAGATTTTAGGCGTTGATAGAGCAAACGACATTGTATGTGAGTTGCCAAAGGATTCCGTTTGTAATCTTGAGAAGGAGATTGTTCAACTTGATAATGGTACCAGTGATGAAGATGATGTTTATGTAACTAATTCACCTTTTGCAGCCACAAATAATGGTCAACCATAACCTCCTCCAACTAAGAAAATAAAGAGGAAAACGACTCGAAAGAGTACTGGGAAGTGAAAAACTTCAATTTGTAGATTTAACCTCTATTGATAATATAGAGGCAGGATTTACATGTTTCATGAAYGATATGAATAGTAATTTAGCAACTATTGCAAATGCTATGAATCTAACACAAGAATACGAACAAGAGGTTGTTGAACAAAAGAAGATGCTACTATCTGAGAGTGCAAGTTTCCCTGAAATTAGAGCTGAAAGCTTGTTCTCATCATATCCTAGTCAAATYGACATTTTCTATTCAAGTCCTAATGATGATTGGAAGAAGAAAGTGGTGTTAGACCTACTAAAGCGTCATATGTAGTCTTCAATTTTTATTAAAACTAATAGTAGTTTGCCTAATAATTTGCATAGAGTTGCAATGTCATAGTCCTATGATGTATTCCTTTTTGAAGTTATGTTTATGTTGACAATTAATTACGTGCTTATTTTTAATTTTACTTACTTTATGTAAACTAAGTTGCAATATAGGTTATTAAAATTTCATGGTACAAATTGACAAAGGTTGAATATTGAAGTGTATAATGCATTTCTTTTGTTTTTTATTTTCAATAAAAATAATGAAAGAAATAACTTTGATAAAATATAGAAAAGTTGATTTATGGTTGAAAAAAATCCAAATTTTGGGTTTAATACTTCATTCCAAGAGATGTTGTAACCAAACAATAGATATAGGGTTAAAATTCATTCTCAAATAGAAACCAAACACAAGGTATTACGAATGAATTTCCAACCCCATAGTAAACTTATTCGTGATTCCAAACCCATATCACCATGTGAACCAAACGGGGCCTAAAGAATTCTCTCTAGCATGACCTGGAGGGTTTGTGTGAAGTTTGTATTAAATAGCTCCAATATATTTACAAAGCATTACAAACACAATGAGTGAAATCATGTATGAAGGGTGCTATTGAAAATAATTAGCAATAAGGTGCATAGGCCTTAGTTGTACACTAAAAAAGTTAAAACACATTAGAATACAAGCTCACTTAACACGGATTCTACTTTTCTACTTGCCACATATATCCTTGTCCTAACAATTATAACAATCTAGGTCAAACCAAAAGTTGTCAACAAGAATATGATTTTAAAGGGAAACAGTACTTGGAGAGCTCCCAAGTCTCAACATATCCAAGGGACATAAATAAAGCCATTTTTTATTTATCATCCAGCATGTACTAAATCTAAATTTGGTTAGGCTAAAACATTTTCAATGTAAAATGATTTTCATGGAAAATAGTTTTCTATAGAAAACATTTTTCATGGAATCAATTTTCCTTTGTTTGGTTGSATGTAAAAAAGTGATGGAAAGTAGGGAAAATAAAAGGATGCAAGAAGGTCTTGAGAGAGGAGTGTACAAGGGATGGAATYAAAATTGTTTTCCTTTTATTTTGGAAGGAAAATGGTTTTCTATCATTGTAAAGTAAATTCTATTCAAATGGAAAATGGTTTTAGACTCCTTTGTATACCAAACAATGTAAAATTGGGAAAAACGAAGGAAAACACTTTTCATGGAAAATGAACAAGCCTAACTCCATTAGGTTAAAAGATAATTCTGGTYACACATATCTCACCTGCTCCGCCGAGGGCCTTGCCTGTGCATCTTTTTGTAGACATGCGTCAATAAATGAGCAGAACTCTGCCGAAAACTTTTCCTTGGATGGTGAGGGAGATGGATCATCCAAGATCTGTTAATATAAAGGAGATAACATCACTCGATTGATATTACAACCATATAATTGAAATATTCTATGAGCTAAAATAAAAGAACAGCAAAGTTAACCCAACGACCAAGAAAAAGCACACCAAATTAAATCAATATATAATAAAACAAAGACTTAAGATAACCTGGAGCATAAGATTAACAGGTCCGTCATTTGCCATATAAGGAAACTCTCCAGTGCCACACTCAAAAAGTGCAAGACCTAGGCTCCAAATATCAGCAGGATACGAATACGACTCATTACGAATTCTCTCTGGGGACATATATGTAACTGTTCCAATGAACGTGGCACACTGAAACATAACATCCAAAAGATACACAGTTCAGGGATTTATGTTGCGAATAAAAAAAATGATGTTATGTATATGTGAAGAAGAAAGAAGGAACAAACCATAGCCATTGAGTTCTCAAGCCCGGCACTTATACCAAAATCTGTAATCTTAGGTTCCCCTTTGAGATTAACAAGCAAATTTGCCGGCTTTATATCTCTATGTACTAAATGTCGAACTCCATGCAAGTAGCTCAATCCCTGGAAAACATAAGGAACACAGTATATAAAGAACAACTGAACAGCAGGATACCACAATGATAACAGGATAGCAACATGACTACCGACTCCSWGAGAAAGGGAAAAATGTATACCTTTAAGAGCTTTCGGACCATAGCAGAAAGAATAGGTTCTGGTATACACTTTTGAAACCTTATAATATCTGCAAGCGATCCACCATCCATGTACTCCAAAGCGATGCTTATTTGTCCTGAGTCGGGAATGAAAAATGCCCCATAAAATTCCACAAGACCCTCAGAACAAGGTGCCTCGCAAAGCATCCTGATCTCCGTAAGGAGTTGCTGTCGTTTCTCCTGTAGATGAATGACAAGTGAATACATAACTGGAATAAATTCGAATGACAGCAAACTCAACCTCAACCTCACCTTCTCGAAGATATTAATCTTTTTTAAAGCAATAATTCGATGAGTCGGCATGTGAATAGCTCTTTGAACAATACTACTAGCACCACTGCCTATAGCTCCAAAGATCCTCATCTCACGAGACGCAATTCGATACGTCTTTTCAGTGGGACTGGATTCATTCACAGGGGACGAGGAGCATTTTTGCAAGCCTTGCTCATTGAAGTTGTACACTCCGTACGATCTACTCAACAAATTGATTGTCCCACTATCCAACATCTGAAAAAATAAACRACGATTAAAATTAAAATTTGAAGAGATAACTATGAAAGCAATAAACCAAAACAATTAATTCGCAACATACCATGTCAGAATCACCGCATTCGAGGGTTGTTCCTGCTGAGAAGCCTTTCTCAGCATCGAATAGTGGAGTAAGTTTCCTTTTCAGTTCCTCAAGTGCAGCCATGTCAAAATTTCAACAAAATCTCACCCCAATTTGCAATTACATCGAAGTTTGCCCWAAKTTAATCTTTACGATCCACCAACACAATGACCTCCTGATAAAATTCCACCGATTTACCCAGTTAGCAAACCAACTTCGTCAAATCAGTCTCCTAATAGATTTATCAAATCAAATAAATAAAGCCCTGTAATCTCCTCTCCCTTCGGACCCCTCCCATAAATGGATCAATTGTCCCAAATGCTAATTACTTATATACCCTTTCTTTCCTGTGTTTTTTTGTTTATTATGTCACTAGATAATTCTCGAGCATATGCTCGGTTTTAGATAAATTATAAATTGCTCTAAATTAAATTAAAATTTGATATTTTTAAATTGTAATTATTAGGTTTTATTTCTGAAAAAATATTTTATACTAAGTATATGAATTAATAAATATGTAAAATATATAAAGATAACTATTTTTTTTACTCAATTTCACATTTATTAACCTTCATTAAATGTTTTTTTAACATTTTTATGCTATAATTAATAAATGTGTTTGGGAGGGAAATTTAGGAGGGAAAATTTGAMAAGTGGGGATTGCTTTAGTATTAACTAGTTTAGGGCCCGTGCGATGCACGGTAGTTACTAAATTTATTAATTAAAACTTTAAAAAGAGTAAAATAAATTTGTAATTTAATATTTGTCAAGATAGAATCTAAAACGATTTTGTTTTATATTATTATGTTATACAATAATATTATAAATTTGTTATACACGGGTCCTAATATTATGTTATGCACGGACCTAGGTCCAGGACCCGTGCATGATAATATA
>SNQN01009311.1:3676-25843 GCA_008642245.1 Bassia scoparia
AGAGAGTGGAAGATAAAGGTGGTTGAACCGGACTGAATATGGAGGGGTCTAAGTTAACATACATTATAGGATGTTGTGAAGCATAAATTTTCAAGGTTTAAATCACTTTGTTTCCTTCTCCATAGATTTTGAAAGACTTACCCTTTAGGCATTTAATATATGATGTTTTATGATAAGACTGAGTTCTCTTTTGTAAGAATTAAGGTAAGGATTTTTCTCTCTGTTGTGTGGGTCACGTCAAAAAGAGGAGAATTTATGGTGTCCTCTCTTTAGTTATGTAAATCTTCACGGGTATCGGGTGTCGATGGTTTTTTTTCGTCTGCGTCTCCTTAGTTGGCCGTTTTTTAAAAAAAAAGTAGAAGATCCGTTGCCGTCTGTCGCTATTGAGTCGCCAAAAGAGGATCGGGAAATAGTAGTAGTTATTCACGGAGGTCAGCTCACTTTAGATCATAAAATGCTTTCCTTCAAAAAGCTGTGGAACGTTGCTCGCAGTCCTTTGGAGGCTTTTGCTGGTTTGTTTGTGTGCGAGGGCGAAATATAGGTGATTAATATGACCCTGTTGGTCTCATTGTGCTGGTGTCTTTATAAATTCAAGTCTGTTATTGTGTGGTTAGGGTTGTGTTTGGTTGTTTGTTCGCTTCTCACTTACGATCCTGCGGGTCTGGAGACAGCGACAATTGCATAGCTCCTTGCGCATGCCCGAGTTTGTCTTAGGGCCTCGAAAAATACCTGTCGGGTCGGAAACCAAGTTTTTGGTGTTGTGGCCGCAGAACTGGGTCTAGGTGAATCTGGTGTTTTTAGAGGATTTCGGTTCTTTGTCTCGATTCAGTATTCAGGTGAGTCAACACTCTTTGTATTGTTAGAGCTCCTTAGTATCTGATTTAATACAATAATGAGAGTGAGAAGCGATGATAGTTTGGGATCTCCTCCTCGAGTGGGGTGTTAGCCAATGGTATCATAAGAACTCTTGCTACGACCTTCAAATGGATGCAGAGATGCCAACTGTCATGTCGCTGAATTGCCACATTGTGCAGAATGGTCTCGAACCTTGCCAGATGACTCTATTGGCTCCCTAGAGGGATGTAATTCGCATCGAATCATTGAGTTTAGCCAGATGCAGCTCTGCATGCCATATTAGTTATTTGAGTTTTTTGTGAATTTGTTATATAAATATTACTATTCGCTTTTTTATTTTTTTTAGATTTATTTTTTTTGTAGTTTATTATGTGTTTTTATTTAACATGTAGCTCTAGTGTTATATTTTTTTTGTGACTTGTCCATATTTTGGTCTTTTCTTTGATGGAGAGACATTGTGAGCGATGCCTCATCCATCCGCCCTAAATAATGTATCATGGAGGCGCCATCTTCAGTTCAGCCTAGATCATGCTTAAAAGATGAAGGCGATGCACCAACGTAAACAGAAAGAAGAGCATGGTATGAGTGAAGGTGGAGGAACCGGTGACAAGACGGGATGATCGCGATTAAGGTATGATAATGGATGTAGCATATAGAGCCTCACCTCGATTATCGCGCCTGACGAGGTAAGTCCATCACCGCACCCCATGAATTATCCACCAATTCCATAGTTTTAATTTGTATTGATACTAAAATCAACGTTCTAAGGTCACCACATGTCTACGATGCCGACATTTATAATCAGCTTAAAATGTATAAGTTACAGAAGAGAGCGCTATTCATACAAGAGTAATTTATTTGCAGTAGTATCAAATGTGTTTAATACCTAACATAATTATGAAGTAAATGGCTTTTAGGGTTTTTCGTCAGAAGTGATTTACGTTTGCCTTTGTAGTTTGTATTTTTTAGAGCTATGATTTCAGGGAATATAGTTATACAATGTTATTTATTTATTATGATATAACAAGCCGGCATTGCAAAATACTGAATCATCCTCCCAGACTGCTCAGTCATTGCCTGGAATTGGGTCACAGAAAATGGGTTGGATTTCAGGATTGTAAGTGAGGGGTAATAAGTCCAGGATGTAAGTTGGGGGAGTGGGTTGCGTTGCAATGGATTAGCCTGAAAATGGAGACGGGAAGTGGCAGGGATGTGCCATGAGAAGAAGCCCCTAGACACTGATCCCAATTATCCGATGCCAGACTTTGCCATGAAAAGTGTTGAGCTCTAAGGTCCTAGAACTTCTAATGGCTAAATTACTATAATTGGCTAGGGAAAGTCCTACCATTCCCCACTGCACATATATCCAACACGAAGCATGCAATGAAAAGTCCACTACTCTATGCGTCGGTCTAGGTTTAGAGCTCTTAGATGAGTGCTCAACCCAAGCACTATAGGCCCTCACCCCCCGCGCCTCCTCTCCCCTGCCCCCCCCCCCCCTCATGCCCCACGTCTCCCCCCCCCCTCCCGTCCGCACCCCCCGCGCCCCCCCTTCCGCCCCCTGCCCTCCATCCTTCCTCCGTTCCTCCCCCTCCCCTTCCCCCTCGCCTCCGTCCCCGATTCACACCCTGCAAATAGTGGCCCCCCGCGCCCCCCCCTCCTCCCCCCCCCCCCGCCACCGCCCCCCGCCCCCCGACCCCCCCCCCCGTTCAGTGGCCCCCTCCACCCCCCCCCCCGAGTCCCGCTGAGCCCTTAACAAAAAAACTTAAAACGTTATTAGTAATCCGAACTTAAGTTTATTTGGACTAATTGATTGTTTTTTTGTCAAAACGCACTCTTATCTAGATTTTTTTTTGTGACAAACCATCTTTGCAGATTTTTTTTTTTCTTTGCTTGACAAAAAATCATATTTCTGGGTGGATTTTGTTTGTTGACTTCTGATCATTTTGCCACCTAGAAATCCCGGGTTGACTTTCAGGACTTGCATGTGGACCTACCCTTCCGCTTTTGTTTATTTTTTTTTACTATTTTCCCCAATGTGTCCTTCCCAATTTCGCTCCCACGCATTACATCTATTTCACGGCCAGGTAATCCCCCCTCACAAAAAAAAAAATCAGTGCCAAAAGTTGCCTCTAATAGTTCTAATGTAATCGGAGTTGGCTTTGATACTAAGGTTGTGTTGGAGTTTTTTAATATGTATTATACTTTTGGTTGAATTTTACAGCAAAGCATTGTTGGTAAACTGTACAGTTAAAAGCTTTCTGGTAATTGGTTAGTAGAAAATTATTGAAAATGTGTTGATTTATGCGGGATTGTTAAACGGATATTCATAGTTTGGTTTGAATTATGAAATTCTGAGGTTGAAGGAAATGTGGATTGAGTTGATTTGGTTTTTGGTTTTGTTTAAATTAATATATGTAAGCGTTATTTTGAGAATTTTTAGAATCAAAGAATATTTTCGTGAGGGATTAGATACGAAAAAAATGCGGGGAGATTAAGAAAATGGGGCACAAAAGAAAACAGAAAAAAAGGTGTGTTTGAGTTTAGCCACGTGCAAAGTCACGTGTTAGTCAACGCGTCGGAATCCGATAGACGATGGAGGTTTAACAACACAAAAACCAATACAAAAGAAGTTAGTATGGATAAGGGGGGGTGTGTTTTGGAGTCGTCCTGTTTACAAATTACCCCCCGTAAGTATGGGTCTGTACACTGGTCTATATGGGTTTAAAACACGAGATACTACGAAAGCTAATTCAATGATTAATTGAGGGCTAAAGTGTTTTTTTAAATATAGAAGTGATTTTGTTTAGTTCTCACAAAACCTCGGCAAAATTAAAATAAAATAACAATTATGAGAATTTAAATGCTTAAAATATCTAAGAAAATATAATCCAGAACCTTACATTGAACAAGGGTTTGACTTGCCAAATCTAATGAAAATCAGGGAGACATATTACTCGTACAATTGCTCTCGTCGTCCCGCTAGGTCCCCTATCAAGAGCTTGAAGTTAAAACCAAGCTTGGGGAGTATCCCTTAATGCCTCACTTCCCCAAACCCCAATAAAACCACCAAACAATGCAAGAGTCATTGTATGAGTGACGGGCGTCCACAAGTCGGATCAAATCTGGTCGCTCTACCCCGTCGGATATGATCCTCGATTATGACTTTGGTTTGCATGAATTGAATTCTTTATTTTCCATAGTGTGATTATGTGTGGAGTTGTATGTATTATACTCGAAAACACGAGTAGATGAATTTGCCACCGCACTCTTTTTCGAGAGCTACGAAAGACTCTATAGTCTGGTTGTGTACCAAAGGTCATGGATTAGGGAACAATGGTAAGGGCGAATTAGTGCACAACACCCCCGGCATCTAGCGGCTTCTACTCGATCATTGCAAGTCCATTGTAAAAAATACAACAACAAACGTATTCTCGTGTTAACTCTAAGAATGCAAGATTACTAGGCGGGTTGTTTAACAAATTACATCCATATTGGACTAATTGTTGTGGTGATATATGTTTGCTTAATTCCATATTCCAGGAGCCTAATGCCAGTTGTCTATTGTTATTAATTTAGGCGTGAAAAACATGAATTTTGYCATTCTTGTTTAAGGCATAATAATTGATTACAAGCATTCAAGCACTGTACGAGAATTTAAAGTTTGCCTAAGATTTCTTTTAATTGATGTCGAATAGTTGTAATTCAAAATCTATCAATGGCAACTTAATATAGAAGCTTCGATTTTGTTGATGTAAACAAGCAGTGCGAACGGGGTGGTAGGAGTAATTGAGAGGTTTTAGGCCTTCAAGCCTACCATTGCAACACGGATGCTGGAAGTAGAACCTAGGATTGGATGCTGTTAAGACCACTTAAGAACCGCTTGTAAGATATTTGAAGAACCCATTAAATCGAGACTCTTGGTTTGTTGTGTGTTTGATGTTCTTTTGTGGAGTTTTGAATGAGATTTTTGTAAAGAGAAGACAGAAAGAGTGATTGAGGAGAGAAAATGTTAGTATGATTGGTATTGTGAGAAATGTTATGTTTTAACAAATCTTTAGTTCTGTGACCTTTGTATTGTGATAACCATGGTCACCATGATGGATGTGTGCATATAATAGTTGCGGTGTAATTGCGCCCCAGGCTTTATTTCCTTTTTTTTGAAAAGTTTTCTTTCCTGTTTTGGTGTTTTATGCGTATGAAATACAAAATGCGAGATAAAAATCAAATTTGATTTTTTCGTCTTATCTCTAGTGCAGATTGAACGGCGGCAAGGAATTGTTGGACATGCTTGGGGAAGTCTTTCAGATCGCTGTTCCTGAGGCGTAGTCTGTCTCCATAGATGTGAGCGTGCACAGAACCTAAATGTTGACCTTTCCGCTCGGATTTGTGGCGTTTGTTTAATGTTAAGGCAAGTTCAATAATGAATTCCCAACAAGTCGAGTAAAACCTTGATGGAAACAGATCCAGGCATTTGTTTGGTAAATGTGACGTGCGTTGTGCAAAAAGCTTCGTAGAATTCTGGGAATTGCTTTGATAATTTAAAAAATTGGGTTTTAAAAATTAATTATATGGAGTTGAAATATTCAAAAATACTAATTGCTTTAGCAAAATTTAGAAAAATGCCTAAAAAATTCTAGGAAGAAAAGTCTGAAATAAGGATAAAATTAGTTGTTAAGTATAAAACTTTAGGTTTAGTAGGGTGTTTCTGTGGCAAGGATGAGAATTGCGAATGGCTATAAGTTATAGTAAAAAGGTGTCGAGTAGATGTGTCTAACACGCCATGTGTATCCTCGCTTTTTGTTGGTTCTAGCGCAATCGTCGACACTATAATTGAACACGTATGCAATCAATATTATTTATTTGCAAGAAAATTGTAGTAGGTAATAATCAACATAAGATGTCGTTTTCTGAAGAGATGAAGGACAAACTTACCAACTCAACATCGGAGTAATTATTATTATTGATTTATGTATCATAGTATTTTTATAATGAACTTTTCAATTGTGTTTATGTTTGTGTTTACTTACAATGTTTAGTTATATTGTCAGATTTTCAAAATTCTTATACATAAGTACGATAGTATATGTGTACGGACGTGGGCGTCACCTATCCTTGAGGGACCGGAACTGAGGTTCGGTCGCCTGCTGCCCCGCGGGTACAGCTTCTGAGTTCGGAGACACTATATTGCGACGAATCGGCAAGTGTCTTTCTATTTTTCATAGTGTGAGTAGTAGCTTGTTCATTAAGGTCATTAAAACTCGAAATCAAATGAGTGAAGACCTGCGAACCCCGTTGTAAGCCTTGCCTATAACTTGTGCATAAAAGCAAGAGCTACGAGGACTCGCAATGATCTGGTAAGTGCACCAAAGTTATGGACTTAGGGATGATGGTAAGGCTAAGTAAGTGCACAATACCCCCCCCCCCCCCAAAATCAGCAAGGACGAGCCTCTACTGAGTCTCATTGAAAAATTCACGTGAATGTAAGTATCAACAACACATTAGTATGTCATATTGATCCTTAGTAGTTACTAGTTGGTGTTTGATAATGGCATAGTAAGACTAATCAATGTTTTTGTCGCTTTTGATTAGGAAAGATTCAACGGATCTTAAACCGTTTGTCCATTATTGATCGTTATTAGGTGACAGCATCGATTATATACGGTTGGCTTTAATTAGCAAAATTAATGGTGATGGAGAAAGTACATACCTAGAACCATGAATAAGAAATATACCCCAAGGGAGGAGCAAGAAGGGAGGAGACTTACCTCTAATCGCTAGTCTCAAGATGGAGAGCAACGAAGGACAAGAACAGTGTAAGTTAGAAATTTGAGCAATTTGAAATCGCCCTGCAAATCGCTATTACATAGGAAAAGTTAAAGAAATATGACCAATTAGTAAGTTGAGACAATGAATATTGAAGATCTAAGTTGAAAACAAAGAAAAAAGAGGTTGTTATTACCAGTGTTAATTGTGTTAATAAGTTTATTTAATAATAATTACGATGATTTCAGAAGTGATAAAACAGCGTAAAATCAAAGAAAAATTAAAGAGAAGAGAAGAAGGAGAGAGTTTCTATGAGTTTTGTTGCCTCATAGGTTATACCAATAATGTGTGGTTAAACAATCCTCGAACGATTGCTTTAAATGCCTTGATCTCTTGATTTGAATGTGTATTGAATGTGTGTTTTGAGTGTGTATTAATTTTGAAAGAGTTTCTTTGAGAATTTTTGGAAGAGAGGGAGAGAGTATGGATGAGAGAGAGAGAGAGAGAGAATAGCCGATCTTTTGTCGTCCCAAGTTGCAAATGGGGGGGGGGGGTTGGTCTATATTTATAGGACAAAGCCAAAAAAGTCAAGAATTTTGGCACAATTACGCCCAAAACTGGGCGCAATTGCGCCCAATGTCTTGCCATTTTTTGGCTGATTTCCCTTGTCTTTTTTGAAGATTGCGTATAATATAAAATCAAAATAAAATATCATTTGATTTTATTTGATCACAAAATTTTGACACAAAATCACTGATTTATTTGGGGAGATATTCAAGTGGGCCCCACGCTTGGGTGCGGCCTTAAAGCTCCCGAAATGAGCCGTTTTGCTCTGGTATGCATTTTTGCTTCGGAAATTCTTAACTAATTTTCCACAACTCCAAAAATTATGGAAAAATATTCATAAATTTTTCGTGTAAAAAATACTTTTTTGTGTCAAAATTTCATGAATTTTGGAATTGTTTTCCTAATTTAATTAATTATCGCAAAATTAATTAAATTATTGAAAATATCGAAAATTGCCAAAAATGCTTAGAAAAATTCCCAAAAATTCTAGAAAAATGTCTAAAAAATTCAAAATCATTTTGAAATTAAAACGTATTTTTAAGGGTGCTTTAGGCAAGAAAAGGTGTTTCGGCTTTGCAAATCGAGATTCTAGAGCATTGTTTATGTTGAACCCTAGTTTTGATGAATGAATAAACAAACAAAAGCAAACTCATGTGTTTATAAATAATATGTGTGTTAGATGTGATTTACAGGAAATATGTCTTGAAAGTCTTAATGAAGTTAGGATCATCCAAAGAGTGGAAAGGGAGCTTCTATGATTTCGAAGACTGAAGAGTTCAAGGTAGAAACTCAAGTGCAAGGAACTCGAGTCCCTTGGTGAATCAAGATTCGAGACCTACTGGTGATTCGATATTAGAAGCATCAGGGTATAATAAGTGTAGAATTTTTATATTTTAGGCTTATTGTAAGTTTAGCATTATTGTGTGGAAATATGGCTCAATAAAATATAAGGCACAAAATCGGATTTAATAAAGGAATTTTATTAAAAGATATAAATTAAGGATAAGTRTTAAAAAGATATCTTTAAGCAATAAATAAATCCTAGGTAGTTGATTTTCGAATAAAATCTTTTTAAGCCTTCCATTTTATCTTGTTAGAATTATTTTATGAAAATTCCAATTTTACCTTATTATATTTTATAAAATTGTTTTTCGGCAATAAGATTTTTGGTGAAAAATATCTTAACTGATTTGAGAAAATTTAGGAAATAAAAACGTGTGAATAGCTGGTGCCTAAGGCTTGATCCTCAAGGCAAAAATAGTTAAGAAATTTAAGGGACAAACGGCTATAATTCACTGATTAATAGAACGTGTGCAATATGAACGTGCATGCCAAGTTCCACTAAGGCATGACTTCCTACTTAGTAGGAAGTGATGTATAGGGGACTTACTGCTTCCATTCCACGCACAATGTTGATCTATAAATACATAGAAGCAAATCAGTTTAACACACACTTGAGCATAAAAAGAAGTTGAGTCATTCCTACACACAATTGCTAAACAGTTTTAGTTTACAAATCGAGTTGTAATTACTTCAAGCAGAGTTGTTACTTAAAGAGGGCTTTGGGTTGAGAGTGAATCCAGATAGGCTTGTAAGAGAGTTTAGCTTACAAGAGTGTGAGTGCTCAATYAACAGAGGGGTTGGTTGAGAGGCTTTCGAGTTCGAAAGGAACTTGGAAGAGGTCTTAGATTGTACTAGGTGTGGTATCCGAATTAATCTAAGAAGAAATCCTGTGTGGTATAAGGTCACAGTTTTATGCTCTTGACAAGGTTGTCCAAGGAAGATTTCTGATGTGGAAACGACATCTCTATAGCCTCATTTACTTTCAGTTTTATATCCGCAAAGAAAAGCTCCAAGTGCCTTTAAGTTAGAATCACCTCCCGCCCCTCTTGTTAACGTATCAATAGATAACAATTTAAGGGCTAGTATTAGTATCTTAGAAATTGGAGCCAATTATCAGTTGTTAGTATGAGTTTTCATCGAGTGTGACCTTTACGGAGACAAGATGAAGGTATCGTACTGATACTTCTACCACCAGTTTTGGTAATTAGATGACCCAGTTTCTATTTAAGAAAATTTGAGAAATTTGCTGCCCACTTTGATTTTTTTCCTCTTCAACGACGAGTGGGGGACCGACAATAAATTCATATATATTACATCCACTCTATTTCTATCTGTTTTTGGCGTTCACAGAATCTGCTTCTCTCGTATCTCTCCTATCTCATGAGGTCAACACATACTTTATATTACCAGATCTACTCCACCTATATCACTGTAAGTTTACACCATATATTTGCCTCAAAAATCAGTCAAAACCAAAGTGGGTCATCTAGAGAAAGAAACAGAGGAAAGTCATACATTTCTTGAAATTTCGACATAATTGCCTTCTCAAATAGATTATACCGTTAGTACATGCTAAATTTTAAAATTTTCACAAAGAATTAAATAAAATATTAATAAATTATTGAAATTTTAAGAATGTACAACAGACTTTGCTAATGACAACTCGAAGCGTCACGCCGGTTGAACCTGAGGCTGGGTGTAGTAAACGACCGTCTTTTTAGGGTCAGTCAGGGCTCTAGTTCTCTCGATTTGGCTAGTGTATTGCAAGGGGTGTTTTTATCATTAGTCGTATTGGGATAGGGTCAAATGTAGGTATCTACAACCATTAACTATCCTAAACTTGAAATTCTTCTCTCAAGACAATTTTAAGTCCATAATTTGAAAGTGTGAATTGAAATCTCCTTATACTCATACACAAAGTATATTGAGATCACAACTACATGAAGTCAAACCCATAACCCCAACCTTCACAACACTCTCAATTACTTTCCCCTTATTCCACTATGTTAGCAAATCAAAACCCCAAATCAATTTCGGGGTTCCATCACATAAAGCAAAAAAAAGGAAACGACTCATCGATCATGGTTTGGAAAGAAATAAAACAAGCAATGAGCATTAATCTACTACTAAGCATGATTAACAAGGTAATTAAGCTAAGATTAACAAGTGATTAACAATATCAACTACTAAAAAAGTAAGTAAAACAAGGAAACAAGAAAGAAAAACAATAAGGAAAGAGAAGAAATTAGATTGATTACCAAAATTACTTGATTAATTCCTAGAAATGAAGAGTTGATTACATAAGTCTCTAAAACAAGGCTTTCTCTCTYTAAAAGATGGCTAGGGTTTTCTAAAATGGAAAAAAGCGTACAACAATAATAGTACAATGGGTACATATACTCCTCACAAAATRGGCCCATAAGGGAAAGAAAATCGAAGCCCACGACATTTGAGCGACCTCTCAAACTGAGTGRAGGGTTGTCAAAGCGATCGMTCTAGCTAGCTAAGTCGAGCAGTCACACAAAATTCTCTAGAATGGGGCACARTTTTAGGCTCAGATGTTCCAAGCTCTAACGGTTGCTCAAGAATTTTAAGTCGTCATTCTTAATTTTGAGCGACCACTCAAAAAAAGTTGGGAGATCGCCCTTTTGCCCCGTTTTTCATCTACGAGCTCCAATTTGCTTCTTCCTAGCTGTTAGGGCCTCTCCAATGCTTCTGCTTGCTCCTTGAATAGTACCAAACACCTACAAAATAATCAAAAAATGTCAAAGTAGGTGAAAAGGCATCGAGATTACTCGAAAAATGCATCAACCAACACATAATAACTCATAAACACAAGGAAGATGCAAAGGACAATAAATTAGGGCAAATTTAAGCAATTATTATTACAAAGGCTTAGATTGAGAGTAAGTGAGTAGAAATAGTGGCTAAAAGACATAATCAAACTGAACTACTTATATATGTAATATACATATAATTTATATATTATAATATATTATATAATATATATATGTATTATTTATATATATATATATATATATATATTAAATAAATATATTATTATATAGGTTAGGATCAATGAGAAAACCTTAAATGAAAGTGTGAAGCAATCTTGGGCCTTTGATTTTTAAGATGAACGGCTAGGATGTGCATAGAGTTTTATAGTGATATGTGCAGAATTTTATGAATGTGCATTTTTTTATGAAATATGCAATTTATGTATAAAATGCAATTCATTCGTAATAAAATTATGCACTATTTATTTTTTGGTGAAATAATCTTGACCTCCTTCAAAGAATCCAAGCCATCAAATTGCTTCTTCTCACTCTCATTTTAGGGGTTTTCTCAGTTGATTCCTAAATCTATATATTAATATTATATATATATATAGAGAGAGAGAGAGGAGAGAGAGAGAGAGAGTCAGATCCAAATAACGATGTTATATTGAAAAGTAAAACACGAATAAATGGGTAATTTGTACATTTTAGGGTACATGTAGCGTAAGGTATACAGTTTCAGCACTGTTGATGAAAGTACTACGTGTACCTTAAACCTTCATGTACCCAGATTGAATATAATGTATATACATAAATTAAATGTGACTGTCATTCTCCAAATCTTGGTCAAATTAAAAGTTTTTAGTTTTCCACTAAGTTTGTGTTTTTCACATGATCCTTTGCTATATATATATATATAATATATATATTATATATCTTATATTATTTATATATATATATAAATAATAATATATATATATATATATATATTTAAGAGAGTTATTTACTAATAAACAACTTAATACACTACTTCACTCTTAGGAATCATTGTAATTTTAGCACTAGTGACAGCCATTTAACCAAAGTGTTAATGGACAGAGTGTGCTCTCGTGAGGTTTCTATGAATTTACCACAACTTCATTCAATAAATTCAAATAAGTCAAAATCTTGCATATCAAACCAAGCTAAGGACAAAAATAGAGATATAATAAGAAAGCTCGGGCGGGCTGGTGCACTCAACCGCTGCAAGGTGTAAGGATGGAAGCTAAAGTCATCGTAGTGGTACAAATATGTGTTGTGAGGGCAATCAAGTCTGATAATCAGTGCTCTCTCATCCTCATATGACCCCTAGGACTCAAGGCAAAAGCAAAGTGGGCGGTGGCAAAGCTCAAAGAGGGAGCTAAAAGAATATAAGTAGATGAAGTCTAATAGACGTGACATTCTAAAAAGCATCAATGTTCTCCATCAAAAGACTCACCAATAAAGTACAAGGATTAGGGTTTAATGTTAGGCTTAATGTGGATGTGAGAAATTGCCATGTTTGGTTCTCATAGTCAAGGGTACATACAAAGCAGAGCTAAACAAACAACAAAGGAGACTTTTCTCTCCCCCAACACAAATCTACGAATACAAGAGCCACACGAACCATTACAAATCCTTGTTACGAATTTAAACACTCATTGGGAAATTTGGACTTCTCGACTTTCATTTTTTCAATTTTTTTTTAATTGTATGGCCAATAAACAACAAGGAGTTAAGGCTGCAACAAATGCTAATAACAAGTCGACTTATAACAATGATCTACTACAATTTAAACACTGTAGTTAATTACTGAAACTAAGGTGAATAAACAAAATTTGGCAAAGCTATATAGTGGATTACAAGATGGAAGTCAATAGTTGCAACTGTAGTGAAGACAAACCCCAAATTATTTAAGAGATAAAAAAGTAGAATCAATCAAAAAATTTGGTCCCAAACAAATGCCATCATAGTTCTAGCGGTTGATCAAACCGAAAACTTAGTGTAAAATAACTTAACAATGAAACATGCTAATCTCAAATGTGTTTATATTTAAAGTGATTAGTTAATGGGAATGAACTCTCCCTAAAAGGACAAATCAATGCGCCATGAAGCAGGCTATGTAGGTTTTAAGGCTAACCCCGACTTGGTCAGAAGCTCAACACAAGAGGTTACGTATAGTGAGAATGAAATTGCAATTGCTACAAGGTGTATCAAACCCGTAAAGTCAATCAATTGAACACACAGCTAAATGCCAATATCAAGTATCCAAGGTCTTGACAAACCATTTATTTAACTTTGCTTGCAAAGAATGCAAGCCATAGTTCATTTCATGGAGAAGCACAGAGAAACCTAATCTGCCCAACAGAAGTATATAAGCAAGTACACTTATATATAAAAGTTAAAGGGATAAGAACAAAAGGTTAAAAATATGCATCAAACCTAGAAGTGGTAAGAAAGGAGCCCGGCACATAAGTGTCCCGCCAAGTAATTGTATGGAAACATACTACCCAGTCAATAAAAAAAAATGGGATAGGTTGTGGTCCAAAAAATTTCGTGACATTAACTATTGTCTATCTACATAAGAGCTGTGTCCAAAGCAATGACTACAAAACACGGGAAAAGAAGAAGCGAGAAAAAAGAAAACTACAATCAACAAAACTAACTTGAATTAGTAAAAGTTTATCAACAAGATCGATATAAGATAATTGTTTTATCAAACGATGCCTCTTACGTTTCGTAATAAAAATCGTTTATACGGCGGGGGCGTCACCGAGGGCCGGATGAGTCGATCCATTACCGGGGTAGTCTCGTGTGAAACAGTATTTCGAAGAATGAATTCTTGTAATTTGCATAGTGTGAGTATGCTGAATCGAGAGACTGTGTATAATCAAATTGAAGTAGAGAAGTCGCACGCACTTCTTGGGAGCTAACAAAACCATTTAAAGCTTTGCTATAATTGCATAAGCAGGGAAGCTCATGTTAGGTTGCACCAGATCTGGAATTAGGGGAGAGGGTAGGGCGAATTAGTGATCAACACCCGATCTGGGTCTACTCGGTCCATTGCAATCACAATTGTATCACACACACATAGTCTATGTCGATCCTAGAAGTTTATTAGGCGAGTGATTAATGCACTTGAAGATATTAGTCGTTGTATTGCATTAGTAAGGTTCAAGGATCTAAACCGTGTTTTTATAATTATCTATTGAGTCGTTGGAAAAGAATTAGGTCTTGATTAAAGAAGAATTAATGTATGGAAAATATATACAAGAAAAGACAAGAATATCATGACGGAAGAAGAAGATGACTGTAACTGAATGTACTCGAGGCAAAAACGAACAAAGACAGAGTTAGTTTTTGAAATCGAATGCCCGCATAAGTCTATTTAATGAGAAATCAAGAGGAAGTTAGTATGAGATAATTTATTGAATTTGAATTGAAAGAAGGAAAAAGGAAAGTTGATTTACTGTTAATTAATGTCGAATATATCGATTAATATATTTAATGGCTTAAAAATGAGACAAAAACAAAAGCAAAGAATAAGTAAGAGGAGAGAAGAAGAGAGGAGTTTTATGAGTTTGGTGCCTCATATGTTATTCCGAACAGAGCGTGTCGAAACATTCGAACGATTGCCTTGAATGCCTAACTCTGAATTGAATGTTATTGAATTGTTTTGAAGTGTATTTGATGTGTATTTGAATTTGAAGGGTTTCTGGAGATTTTTTGGAAGAGAGGAGAGAGTATGGATGCAAAAGGTTTCGAAAAGGTGCAATGAACCGGGTGGTTCATATTTTAGGCAAGAACAAAAAAAGAAGATTCGAGGGAAATTAGCCCAAAAAGGAGTAATAGGTCAGCAAACGGGAGTAATTGCGCCCAGTTTTTCTCCTTCGCTGGTGCAAAATTGCTAAAAAGTTTTTTGACGGTTTTGGTTTTGGTAAATTGATTTGAGGCTTGTAGGGAAGCCAACTTGCGTGAAGCCCAGGGGATGAGTACAGCTTGGGAGCAATCCGTCTTTGAAGCTTTCGAAGTTTCGGAAATGTTCCGTTTTTGCCTCTATTTTTATTGTTTGCTTAAAGAATCTTAATTAATCAACAAATAGAAAAATTTGGAAAACAATGGCATATAGTCCTGTGAATCGTAGTATTTTTGGTTAACTTATTATTTTTTGGGAGCTGTTTGATACTTAATTATAATCTGCAGAAATTTTAAAATACGAACTCAAAAATTCAAAAGTGCTAGGAAATCCAAGAAAAATGTCTAAAAAAATGTCTACAAAAAATTTAAATTATTTAAAATAATAACTATTTTTAAGGGTTGTTTTTGGCAAGATGGTGCTCTGGTTTGCATAATCGAGATCTAGGTTTGTTTGAGGTAGTTGTTCTTTAGAATGGACAAGTGCAATGTGGTATAGTCTATCATTGCTTTTTATGAGGGAAAAATGAGGTATGTACAATTGTCTTGTATTCCCTGAACAAACAGAAGCGTTTCGGTGGCTATGAAAAGAATGCGAAGGGTAAGGTGGAAAGGGATAAGAAAAGAGTACATCCTCTAAATCATGTTTAGGAGTGACTTAATATCATCAAGCAGCAAGGATATCTTGGTAATTTCTCAAAAACCAATCATTTTAAGAGTGTTTATAAATAAAAAGTAACACAATATTCCAGAAAGAGCTCCAACATGGGGAAGAGTTTGAATTTTACCTTGGGAGGAGTGCGTTGGGACCATCGTTTTTTCCTTGCGTTTCTTCAGAGCAAGCTCAATTGATTTTTGCATCTTTGGAGCAAATTAGTCTCCATCAAGCAAACCTCATCTTTGAGCTTTTCGCTTTTCACTTTTCCATTCACATAGGCAGTGTATAGGGTTCTTTAGGCAACTCATGTACATCTAGAACTCCAACCGATTCATAAAAACCTACAAACCTTCTTGACCATGGTGCTGGTTGAGAGAATTCAAAGCCAACTCTCCTCGAGTGTGGAACTTCGAAAGTAATGGTTGGACTTACTATTTAATACCGCCCCATTGTTTAAGGGCTCTTTGCAAGAATAAGAGGGATATAGGATCCTCCTATGTCTGTACGGGATAATTACAGGGACAGGGGGTACACATTACAATTGAATGACATATCTTCTAACTCTTAGTTGTAATTTTACCGAATGATCCCAAGTTGAATTGTCTTCTTGTAGTAGAAATGATCAGTTTAGTGCTTGATTGAAAGTGTCATCGAATGCTTCAGTTTTTCCTAGGATTTGTCAATACCTTGCTAATTTAACAATCTTCACCGAGTAGAGAATTTTGAGATGATTAGCTTCTTAGGAAGTTCTTTACCAATGTAAGAACTACGACTTGGTAGGTTGATTGGGATTGTTGTTCACAGGATCCGTCTTGGAAGAATGTTGAGATACATACATTTTTCCTCATAAACGCCAAATGATATAATATAAATTGCTGGTCCAATTCTAAAGACAATTGCCTCAACAATGCCTAGAATCTCAATTTGCAAAGCCGGAAGCACTATTTGTCCCAGAGCACCTAATAATTTTAGTTCAAATAATTTTAATTATTTTTAGACATTTCTAGAATTTTTTCTGGATTTTTAAGAATTTTTTGTAATTTTTTCGGAGTTTTCGGTAATTTAATTATTTTGGATTTCGAAATGTAGGAACATTTAACACAAAATACTAATATTTAAGCAACAATTTAGCATATTTTTTTCCATATGTTTTTCCTATTTACGATTAATTTTATGAATTTCTTAAGCAAAGGCAATAGTGATGGGTGTTAAAGCTTCCTGAACCTCCCCAACCGTGGCTTGCTCCCAACGTGTACATTCATCCCGTGTATCTCAATAAATGCAAATATTTTCTACCAAATAAACAGCAAATTGGAGGGAAGTTTTTTGGGCGTATCAGCCCACATGGGCATTAATCGCCATCTCGTGGTCACGTGATAGAGGGCAATAAATTAGGTTGTGGCATCGTTTGCAAAATTCGAAGTTAAGCGTATCAGAATGAACATTTTCAAACACTGTCCGAAAATAAGACATGTCGATCCAGTTAACTTTAAATCTTTCAAAATTCTTTAAATCAAAAGGATGGACACATCCTTGCTTGTGACGTTCACAAGATGGGCTAGAGACTGTTGCCTTCGTCTTTCATCACCGTGGAGACAGAATTACTTGTGGTTAAGACTCTTAAAAGACAGGGGTTGATGATTGGAGTGACATCAAAGAAGATTCTCAACTTTTTCTACAATGCCCAACTTCCAATAGGTTATGAGGGACTTGAAATTACACAAGGTGAAAGAGGACTTCACTTCTTTCCTAAGAGTGGGGAAAGGCGTCAAATGCCAACAGCGCCGGACCAAGGTCCGAATGATGATAAAATTTCAACCCAGCACTCAAGCGTCTCAATCAGCCATGGCTTCACCGCTTGTACAGGTGGATCTAGTTAAGAAGAAGTAAAGCCTAAAAGTAAAGAAAAAATACCAGAAACTTGCTCAATCTCTAGATGTGCAGCAGCAAACTAGGTGGAGATAATGTTGTATCCACAGACATGGTCGAAAACAGGGCAAGGACTCGAAGGAATCACCTCTTTGTGACCTGGCATGAGGCTGGTGATGGATTAAGCAAAGCAGGGAGTGATTCTTAATTGGAGCCACTTCCGGACAGCACAGAAAAAGAGTCAGAAGTTGGAGATATAAGCTTATGAAGTAGCATCAAGGAAATGAACCTCACGACTGAGTTCGCCAAAGACACAGACAGGAATTTGATAGATGATGGTCGTCTTTCCAATCTTCAGGAGGAAAACTCAACATTCAAACAACCGTAAAATGGGCAAGCCTAATTCAGTTAGAACAAGTTTAACAGTCCTAGATTAAGTCAATAAAAAGAGTCAAATCTAGCCAAGTTTGTCCTTTTCTTTCAATTTGAGGTCTCTGTGGAATAGGTTGAGGTCGATAAAGTTGTAGCATCTTAAAGTTATATATAATAGAATAGGTCTTTCTCTTTTCAATTCAATGTAAATGAGAACCGCACTAAATAACTTTTAGCAATAAAAAATTAAAATTCAAATCAACATGGACATGGATCGAGAGGCCTCTTGCATATAAAAAAATATTTGCTTCCCCTCCTATTCACCTACAGAACGAAAATAATATCTGCCAACCTTTGAGCTTATGCATTTCATGCAAACATCAAATGCATACAACTGAAAGGAAAATTTAAAGCAAAATCAATTCAAAGGTCAAAAAATAAAATGATGTGAAGTCATGCAAATCAAACAATCCAATTCAAGTTAAAGTATAAGCTTGCAATACAATGCAAAATCAAAGTAAATTCAGCCGCACACTAAAATTAGCAATTAACCTAAAGTTCCAAATGAGCATTGTCATCATTACAACGACCTACAGAACTAGCGATCGTTAATCCACAAGGAAGTATGTAGCCACCTTTAGGCGAAATTAATAAAAATAAATCGAGGTTCATTTAAATGAGTGGTTCGTTTCTTCTAGATTCGAAACTAACTCTAGTCTATTGATCGACATAAGACTAATTGATCGAGCATACTCAAGACAACGTGTCAGCCTAATATGTGTCACCCTGTCACATTTGGTCCAATCCATAGACCTTCAACTCATCAACATGGGGGCTAGTGCATATATTCAATTTCAACTTCAAAATTTAAGGGGGCTCTATTAATTGCAGGCTAGATAGCTAGTCATGCCAAGTCCAGGTCTCTGTCATCAGTTCAACACACTCAACACTCCATCAATTAAAGCTGCTCTGAAGGCTAGCTTATCCGTTTCAACTCAAGATAGCATCAATTCAAAGTCACATCATGTCTAAGTATATGAAAGCTCCCTCCTATAGGCTTGTGCGTCTGTAATAAAATACCTAAACAACTATGCGCTAGGGTAAAGGATCGAATCCACGAATAAGCATATCATTCACAATTAAGATTAAGCATCTTAATAATAAAAGAATCTTTGATTTGTGATTGTATTGAACACGACTACGAATGAATATTGAAAGAATTAATAATATGCTAATAATAAGGGCTATGGTTCTATAGCAGTATTGCAGCAATGGCTCAACATTCATCAAACACAATAATAAGGGTCAAAGTTCCTCAAATCGAGATGAACATAGAATCTCCTAATGTAGTCTCTCGACTTAGAATGTTCACAGTTCTATGTTTGACATGGCTATGCAGACTCGAATCGTAGATTAGGACGCGGACTCTCAAATTAAGCAATTAAACGGGCCTTACAAATTGATTAACATGAGAAAATTAATAGAATCGTTTATTGTCGAAGTAAATTGAATCAAATCAGAATAATGCAATCATATGCTATAGATTCCAATTGCCTAGAATAACTATCACTATATTGAATAAAGGCATAATATAAGGAAAACTATAACAGAAATATAAAGCAATAAAGAAGAGATTAAAGGAAATGATACAGAAAATGATAAGAACGATATGAAGCTGGAGGAACGAGGAGCTGCCGAAAGCTTTACCCACAAGTGCAGTAATACCTATTTGCAGTACCCGCGAGCCTGATGCTGTCTTGACGAGATTCTCATTTACAACAAGCAAAGGGGGGCTTCTTTAGTATACTACATTTGTCCCTTATAAAGGCAATGTAAATAACTGATACAATTTCAATTGTGCAATTTTAAGAAAATGCTCATACATGCAAGAAGCTCGATTTGCAAAGCAACACCTATTTTTCAGGACCTAAAAATATAATTTTTAATTCAACATATTTTTAACTTACTTTAGGAACAATTTTAAGAATTTTTATAATTTTTTTGGAATTTCTAATCTGTTTGAATTGGAGTTTCTGAGTTATTTATAAATTATGATATAAAAATTCTCGAAGCAGTCAAAAAAATTAGAAGATTTACAATTTACAAGGAATGTTACAATTTTTCCATAATTTTTTCGATTTGTGGATTAATATATTGAATTTCTTAAGCATACTGAACGAAGCGCAAGGAGTTTCTGAAAGCTTCCGTAACTCCAAGCCTTGGTTGCTCCCCAAGGCAGGGTTCCCACATATTGCCTGTTTCCTATGCATGCTCTTAAATTAAAAGCGAAAATAAGTTTTCTAGACCGAAGAAACCAAAAAGGAAAGAAATAAGAAAATTTGCAGGTTTTTTGGGTATTAGCCCAGATCGGACTTATTACCCACACTCACGTGATTCAAGTGAAGAGTTCTATACATAGGACTTGCTGCGTCAAAAATTTGTAGTTAATGAACAAATATCGGAACATTTTCTCCAAAAATCCGAAACCACATTTCGATTCCAATAATTCAAAATTCTTCAAATCAAAACAATTCAATTCAAGATTTAAGGCATTTCGATTGTTTCGAGGATTGTTTGACCACTGCTTTGTTGGTCTACTATGAGCACAAAGTATAATCTCTTCTTCTATTTCTCAATATTCTTGTGTTTGTTTTAGTTTTCATTGTTAGTCGTGTAATATGATTACATATGATTGGGATCATTAATACATGTAAATAACTTTTCTTCTTATTTCAATTCGATTTCATATTAATTTGTCATACTAAATTTTCTTGATTTCAGTTAATAGCTTTGTGGCAGTTTCGATTCAAAAGCTACTCTTGTTTTGTTTTTGTTTGACTTGGAAGCGAGCGAGGTAAGCATGTCTTTCCGTCTTCACATTATATTCCTTATTCTTGTTCTTGTATAGTATGGTTCAGTCACTTTGATTTCTTGCTAATAACGACTATAAAATAAGTGCAGATTAAGTAAGGATAGATAATTATGACAATGGATTAGACTGAATCTGCCTAGATAAGTGACAACAAACAATAGTCTTGTACAGTTCATTAATAACTTACTACTACTAAGGAAATAGGACAAATGTGTGTCGATGTAAGAATTAGATTGCATAAGGGAGAAGAGGCGGTAGACGGCGCTGGCGGCGCGCGGGGGGGGGGGGGATTGTCACTATTACACTTCCTCGCCCCTAACAACCTCGGTCACGACGCTGAGCGTTGCCTGTGCTTTATGGAATATAAGGAAAGGCTTAAAACGGGTTCTTAGTGTTGCCGAGAGTGCGGTGGCGACTGTCTCTATCGTTCGAGTATGGACAGCCTCAAGTGCAAGCTATCAGACTATGCAAAATAGAAGATTAATTTTTGTCATTACGGTGTCTCACGAACTGTACTTGCTGGCAAGGGACGGGACCAGTCCGCTCGTGAGCCTACCGACAATGTGTTCAAGAACTTTGTAGAAGATTGTTGATAAAATTAAGAAGTACATGATGTAATCCTACATTCATAACGTTGAAATTTTTATTCAGTTCTCACATCTTCGAGATATTGGAAGGCTCATACCATCGATATATATATTCGAGTCTTTGTTCTTATCTTTTTACCTCTTCCTTGTCTCTTTAAACTCTTCCGGTTTATTTCTCTCTTAACTCTTCCACCCTTCTATCCCATCTCTGAGGTTATTTCTACAACATACTTAAACGCTCATATCCTTCCGGGATCAAATCAATCCTATGATCTCATAGGATGGAAATGAGAGAACATTGAAGGAATCTCTGGTGCCTTCCTTTGGGCCGCAAGTTGAGCTCGTACGAGTTTCAACACTTTAATAGCCTTTTTACTCTTTAAGCATTGATTGTTGGGATTGAAGGAACATGCATGGATTGATATTGTAAAGGTCCTTGTCTCAGTGGAGGTTGTGTTGTTGAGGATATGGCCTAGTGCTTTTTGGATTGTGGTGGGTGGCACATATTATCTTAGCCTTGCCGCGATCTTCAAAAACTGATTCGAGCCCCCATAGCCTGTAGGGTAATTTATGGTCGCATACGCGATTACTTGGTTGCCATATTGACCGATGGTTGATTGTCATCCTTGATTAGAAACTTAGTTGAACTTGATATATGTTTGACTCCTCCCAATCATTTACATTCCATAGAGGCATATGCTTAGGTTCTACACTAAAGAAATATATGTTAGTATCACATATGTAACTAGAAAATGCTTTGTGAGAGTATTGAGCCTTACCCTGAAGTTGATAAATACTTTAACTTGTCATAGGTAAGTTGACTTAATTTGAGTGATTTCTACCTCAACTCCTCTCTTGTTGAGACTCCCTAGAACCACCCAAGAGCGTGAACCTCCTCGTCGTCTCTCACAACCCTTCTGAGGTAATTTACCAAATGGTACCACATCCATCATTAGTTTTCCCCAGGGATAGTCCAAACGTGCATAAGAATATCATACAGAGCGTGTAGGTATCAAATTCTCCAAGAATCCAAATGAGCAGAGGTATCATGAGCTAAATAGAAATGCC
>SNQN01009312.1:4289-18148 GCA_008642245.1 Bassia scoparia
TTAGAGCAACAACGACTTTAAAAATTCAATTGCAAAATGCTCAAATATTTAAAATCACTACATTTTTATCTACAAATCACCTAAAACAGACTTTGAAACAATAATAAAGTCTAGTTGATACGTATACATTCAAATTAAACTCATTTTACTCAAAACTCTTTATTATGGTTATATTAGTATATTATATAAATTATTTATCATAAAAAAATTACCAGCGACTACAATTTTTTTGAATTCAATCAGAAATATATCATTGCTTAATTTACTCAAAATAAACATACATATATTATTCAATTATCATCGGCCTAACTATTTAATTTGGCACTCACACATATAAAATTGTAAAAATTATAAAATTGAGTGTCATACTGAAGAACAATATTAACACAAATTGATAAGATGAATGCTATGAAGATTATTTGTTCATACAAGAACAAATAACGACGCAATATTTGAGAGAAAAATCATTTTGAATTGTGTCTATCCAATTAAATTTAAGCTAAAATTGACAACATACTATGCAAATAATCTAATCCCCTTATATACCTAACATTTCATTCTAACTAACCTGAAATATTTCTTCAACATGACACCCAAAATGCATATTCTAACTCCCATCTATCAACAACATCTTCTCGCAATATCATAGACACTAACACTTCCATCACAGTAACCCTACGGAACCAATTACGATCTCGAATGCCATTTCCTATACACTGTCCAAAAACTATATTGAATTGTCTTACCTAAAGCCTTTGTGAAAATGTCTGCTAGTTGTATCTTTGTGGACACATATGATGGACAAATAACACCCTCTTTGATTGCSTCTCGAATAAAATGAATCTGATTCTATATGTTTCGTTCTCTCATGGAAAATCGGATTTTGCGCGATTTGTAGTGTTGATTGAATTTCACAAAACATGCGCATACARTGCTTATGCTCAACACCCAAATCTCGTAACAATTATTTCAACTCACATGTCAGCCATCGACCTGTATTCTGCTTTAGCCGACGAACGASAAACTGTTTGTTGCTTCTTAGTCTTCCATGATACAGGAGAAAAGTCAAGTAACACAAACCATCCAGTCACATATATGATCTAAGAGTCAATAGACAACTCGCCCAATTAGAGTCGAATTGAARCATCTTTCTAATTGTAATTCGCTATCAAAACAAAGCAAAATACCTTYACCRGCACATTTTTTTCTAATAATGAACTACTGTCAAAGCTGCTTCCCAATGTTCCTCTCGTGGAGACTGCATGAATTGAGACAATATGTGCACCGAGTATGCCAAATSAGGCCGAATAACCGCCAAGTATATCAAACGATCAATCAATCTCCTATATTTCTCACCATCAATAAGCTCTTTCCCTGTGGCTAAGGCAAGTCTATGATGATTTTGCTCCATGGGAAAATCCATAGATTTTGCACCCAATAACCCTGCCTCCAAAATAATATCCAAGYCATATTTACGTTGACAAACWTAAAATCCATGTATGCTACGTGCTACTTCTAAACAAAGAAAATATTTCATAGCACCTAAGTCCTTCATCTTAAAACACTCACTAAGTATGCTTCAAAACTCTCCAGAGCAAACTTATTATTTCCTACAATAATCATATCATCAACATAAATAAGCACACTCAATTGCAATGTACCTTTCGAGAGAGTAAATAAGGAGTAATCCGAATATGATTGTTTGAATCCATATCCTTTCAAAGCCTTTGATATTTTTTCAAACCAACATTCAAGTGCTTGTTTTAGACCAAACAATGATTTCTTCATCCTACAAACCTTGTCTTCATTATTTTTTTTTTTTCCAAATCTAGGGGGTATTTTCATGTATATATCCTCGTCCAAATCTCCATGAAGAAAAGCATTGTGTACATCCATTTGATGTACCTCCCAATTTTTCATAGCTGCAAGTGCTAGAAAAATACGAACTGTCACCATCTTTGCCACTCGAGCAAAGGTCTCGTTATTGTCAACACCTTCCTCTTGATTATTTCCCAAACACAATAACCATACTTTTAATCGAAGAAGCTTGCCCTTCTCATCTTTCTTCTCTACATATACCCACTTACTCCCTAAAGCTTTCCTTCCTTTCAGAAGTGACTRCAATGTTCATGTCCCTTGATCCTCAAAAGCTTGTATTTCGGCCGCCATGTCTTGTCTCCAACCTTCATATTTTATTGCTTCCTTAAAAGATTTAGGTACTTGAGATTCTGTTATAGCTGCAATAAATTTCTGTGTTTTGAAGAAAAACGGTCATAATTAACAAAATATGTGATAGGATAAGTAATACCTGACGAGAGCGATGACGAGCGTGAGAGTGAACTTGGATCATTATTTTTCCATATGGTGTGAGTTACGCAATCACGAAGCTTTGTAGAAGGAATATTAACTCTCTTCCCTCTTCCTAATTTTGCATCCTGTTCGTCCCTCACAACATCTCATTGAATGGTACTCGCTTGCGTGCCCGCTCTCTCCCTCAATCTCTGTACACTCATCCACGCGATTCTGCTGCACAACTTGAGTATCTACTGTTCGTGGTTGCTGCACGGTAGGTTCTGTACTACAGCTCTCCTCGCCATGCTGCAGTCGATCTGTAGTCTCCACTGGCTCCTGGTGCGATGCATGGACAACCTCAACAGGAAGTTCTGCAGGTGCTCCAACGCTTCCGTACCTTCTCGCGGCTCCCCTACAACACCCTCAAGCACAACCTTTGCATTTTCCTACACAACATCACGTGACACATCATCAACATTCCAATACTTAAATTCATCCACACTCCCAACATTGCATTAGTCGACGACGAGCTCAAAGTATCCAATTATTCAATTATTCCACGTATGGAAATACATGCTCATGAAACTTCACATCACGAGATACAAAATACTCTCAAGTTTCTAAATCAAATACTCGCCACCCTTTCTTGCCAAAAGGATATCCTAGAAACACACTTTTACGACTACGGGAAGAAAACTTATCACTTTTACTCTACTGATTATGGGCGTAACATAAGCAACCAAAAACCCAAAGTAAATCATATGTTGGTGGTTTGCCAAACAACATTTCATATGGTGATTTATTTTGCAAATTTCGAGTAGGTGTGCGATTAATCAAATGACAAGCAGTTAATACACATTCTCCCCAAAATTTAATGGGAAAATTTCCCTGAAATCTCAAAGCGCATGCGGGATTTAAAATATGTTGATGCTTTCTTTCTACTCTCCCATTTTGTTGAGGTGTTCCAACACAAGAAGATTCAAACAATATTCCATTCTCAAAAAAATTATTCTTCAAACAATTAAACTCTGTTCCATTATCGCTACGTACCAAATTAATTTCTCGATCAAATTTTCTCTTATTCATAGCGACAAATTATGAAACATAAACGCAACCTCATTTTTATATCTCAATAAATAAATCCATACACATCTAGAATAATCATCAACAATAATTGTCAAAAAAGAATAAGTGCCACAAGACGAAGGTGTCTTGTAAGGACCCCACACATCAATATGAATTAATTGAAAACTCCGACTAGCTATATTATCACTAATAGAAAAATTATCTCTTTTTTGTTTAGCACGAGAGCAAACACCACATACTTTATTATTAGTCCTAACATAATTGCTCACTTGAGGAAGTAATTTGAGAATTTTCTCTAACGGATGTCCCATACGTTGATGCCATAAGTCAACCATACAATCCACTGCTAACGCCCTTACTTGCGAAACACCACGGAAAAATAAAGTCCATCTTGTCGTTCACCGACACCAATTTTTGTCCTCGTCATTTTGTCCTAAAAAACACATATTTTGTTAGTAAATTGAACCGAACAATTAAAATCATCATTAATTTGAGTCACGGAAATTAAATTGCAAGTTAATTGAGGAACAAATAAAACATTATAAACCTCTAATCCGCCCTCCAAAATAACCGAACCCAGTTGATTTGAGTTGGTAGCTTGACCATCTGATAAACGAACCGGACAATTATGAATTGTTTTGAGATTTCTCATGATTGATATATCGTTTGTCACATGATTCGAAGCACCTGTGTCAATAATCCAATCAATACTTGCTTTACCTTCCAATCGTGGTTTGGTTGTATGTTTGAGCAAGTCAATTATTTCTTAACCTTCGTCCAAAGTCACCCTATTTCTTAACCTTCGTCCGAAGTCACCCCTGCAAGTCCTTGTGTATGGATTCCTTGCAAGGCAGAAGAAGCACTAGTGGTATTACTATTTTGTCCACCTTGGACAACATTGATATGCACCATTGAGTTAGAAGCATTACTACTTCGACCCCCTCCTTGTCCGCTACATGCACATGAACCCCCACAGCCTCCTCGTCCCTATCATCGTCTACCCTTCCTCCTCTCATCCCACCATTTACGAAAGCCAACGATTTGATGACAKGATTCCTCATCATGCCCTTCTCGATTACAATGAGTGTAGAATTTATCACTCATATCTTTGACTCGATTTTTGTGGTCTACTTTGAACGCCATCACCTTCTCCCTTTCCTTTCCTCCTTTGACTCGGTGTTGATGATCGTTTGATATGCCTCATCCATTGAAGGAAATGCTGAGTAAGATAATATTTGTGCACGAATGAACTCAAACGATTCATCAAGACCAATGATAAAATGGTGCAAATAGTCCTCTTCAAGAATTTCGACAACGTGGTTGGCTATATTGCACATGCACTTCCCACACAAACACTTCGAAACCCTTGCAAACTGAACAAGTTCCTTCCAAACCTTGGATAAACGCCCAAAAGTAATCAGTGACATTCTCGGATGGTCCTTGCTCACACTTACCCAAAAGATTGCTTGAGTTGACATACCCTCATCCCAATCACAACACAAAAACGTGCTTTCAAGTGAAGCCATAAGTCTTTAGAAATATCAAAGTCTTCAAATTGCTCCCTCAAACAATTATCTAGGGTGTTTGTCATCTAAGATATAAGCATAGAGTTCACTGCAATCCAATGTTTCTTCTTCGTAGGATCACTCGCTCTGTAATTGTGTCGTCGACGAACTCAAACTTCTACTTCTCCATTAACGAACGTTGCATGCATGGCCATAGCCCATTCATCATAATTTGGACCTTTCAACTTAATCGGAGTAATCGTCATCCCTGGATGATTGCTCGAACCAATATGATACTCGAGGTCCATCGACGAAGATCCGTCATCATCTCGAGGTCCACCGACGAAAAACATCCTGTTGAGGCTATCCTTGCATCGCACCAGCAGCCAGTGAAGACTATAGATCGACTCTAGCATGGCGAGGAGAGTTGTAGTATGTGCTAGTGTAGAACCTACTGTGCTGCAACCARGAATAGTAGATACTCAAGTTGTGCAGCAGAATTGAGTGGATAATTGTACAGAGGTTGAGGGAGATGCGGGAAAGCAAGGTGATACCATTCAACGAGATGTTCTGAGAGACAAACAAGATGTAGAATTAGGAAGAGAGTTAAAATTCCTTCTACAAAGCTTTGTGACTACGGAAAAATAAAGATCCAAGTTCACACTCACACTCTATGTGGAAAAGAAAGAGAAAAAAATTGACCTAACCTAGGCTCTGATACCATGACAAATATTATGAAAATATTCTTAATCCCCTTCTCATTAAAGAATTTAGGTCTATATATATGCAACCTAACATATCTTCTATAACAAGAATATCTCCTAAAATATATCTCACAATATTATGATAGAACTAGTTGCCTAATTGTATCTCAACAATAATGAGGCAAATGCCCTTATATACAATAGTAGTGTGCAGAAAGAAGTTTGTAAAAGTTAGTAACAAAATGTAACAACCAAAACTCTCAACAACATAAGTATGTATGTGTATGTATGTATACTGTATGTATATGCACCTGGTAATAATACAAATACAACAAGTTTGGCTAAGTGTTAGCTGTTTATTTTTGTTTCTTTTAATAAATTCTTAAAGTATTTTGATACCAACTTTTATACAAATGAATTATTAATAATGTGAAACAAAGTTACCTTTTTATGTTATTGACAATTTCATATACTCCGGGTAATATGATTTCACATTATCAAGCAAGATTGCAAAAAAATGAATAAAAATAGCTATAATCTTTTAACGTTACTTTATTTAGCAAAATTTTAATATTTTACGATAACTCCACTATATTACTAAAATGTTAGCATATGTACTAGAACTTTTTGTCAAATAATCATTCACCTAAAAATATTTTTCCTTCACTATTTTGAATTTTTTACAGTTTGACTTTTATAAGTTTTGGTTTTTGCAGTTTTTAGTTACGACAGGTGTTAGTTATAAATTTCAGATGATCTTTTATTTTTTAAATTAATTTTTAACATCAATAGACAAGAGTGGAGCATATGCTTAACAATTATATACAAGTAAAAGCAATAGAGCAAAATATCAAACGAGTAAGTCCAACCTTCTTATCGTTCGTGTAGGAGTAAACAATTTGATGCAGTGATGAAACGAAGCAGAGAAGAGAGAATTATAAGAATGTAAGATATAATTTGGGAATTAGTGTTGATCAAATGTATAACTTACCACAAATGAGGCCTCATATATAGATCATATACAATCTCTGCAATAGGAGAGAAAAATATTTGTAAGACCTCAAGAAATTAAAAGTTAGTTACATTAATCTAAACAATTTGCAGTACTAATGGCAGATGAGGCATACAGGAGAACAACCTAGCTAGAGGTATAACAGTTCGAATTTTCCAAGTTCTTGTTTGAGTATCCAATTTTCCAAGTGAGAATTCGTTGCCTTGATTATTATATCATAACAATGTTGACAACATAAGAAATCTAGTTAATTATGGTTTTGCTAGCTAGCTCGTTGGTAGTTACTGAGTTCATCCATATTTCCATGGATGCATTTACTATTATATGTGTAAATTTTATATTTATACTATATACATATAATTGTGTTAGAAATTGCACAGGGATCCGAATATTCACTCCAAGCATGGAATATACGCTTTCCTATTAGTTTAATTTCGCCCCTCTAGGATCACCAGGTTAATATGAATAACTAATGAGATACAATGGAGAGAGCAACTCACTTTGATGATTTTCAAGGAAATTCAAAAAAGGAATGTGAGAGTTGTGGTGACTACTCTAACCATGTGTCTTAGAGATTGAACTCGCGCGAGACATTGCAAGTTATAAGATAAAGAGCTCTAGTATTTCTCAATATCTAGCTCATGATAAGTGAGACGATTTATAGGCACATCCACAGTCATATTTTGGATGGTGAACCCCCAAAATCATGCACCAAAGCTAAATCAATGCCCAAGCTAAATCAATTGCAGTTATTGATTAAATTACATTTATATCTATATATTCTCCAAGCTTTAATATTAATAAAACACCTTATCATGATTAATAAGGCTCTCCAACGGACATACACATCAACGGGCAAAAGATCAAACATATCGCACAAGAAGTGTTGTAGGAAATAATAGCAACAACGAATCATGAATAATCAACAAACGATCAAGTAATTAATACAAAGAAGTTAAAACGAATTTAGCAATTTGTTGTGTGCGTTATGGAGCCATCTGCTTAGAAGCAAATTCCGTCAACACCCAGTTGTAGGGTCAATAACGGACGCCCCCCAGATACACAACCCCCAAGTCGTACACTCAAACTCGAGGGTGGAGTTCCTCCAAGAATTGCTCAATAACTCTCTCTAATACTCCAACAAGAAGAACCTTATAAAAATATCAATGTTGGACAAGTATATATATAAACTCCAATAAGGAAACCCCTTGTCAATCTACCAATGTGGACAAGTATATATATACTCGAATAAATGACCTTGTTACACAACAAATGTGGGAACCCACAATCCAAAATGACTTACCTTCACATCGAAAATGGCTTACATTAGGAGTTATATACTCTACATCCCCACTAAGACATTTTTGTAACCTACTACTAGATATTGAGCATAAAGTTAAGAGCTTGATAATGTTCTTATTCCATTGGAACTCCTGACACACATAGTGGAGTGGGGTGTTCTCTTTAAGCATGAAGTGAAGTACTCTTGAAACTTCATACCAAGAGAAGGAACCCGACAACACACCCCTCGCTTCGAACTTGAGAAACATCCGCATTCAGTTTTAACGTATGCAAACCCACACACGAGGCTCAACCCACCTTGGGATTCTAGTGAGATCACTTGAAGTATDATACACCTTCAAGTAGGAGTTGCCAAAGCTCCACACTCACATAGGTGTCAAAAGACATTAAGAATCAACGATTCAACCTCATCATCAATTCTGATGGTGTTCAACGGTTAAGGACTAAGTCCAACCTCCCTAGGCTGTTCCAACATTATGAGCTAAGCTCGCCATCCAATTGATAACACATCTGGCGTATCACAGTTAAGGATCAATGACCCAACCACAAGTAGGCTGCCATACTTTAAGAGCATAGCTCACCATATAAATAAACTCGTGGCATGTGTCACAGTTAAGGACCATAGTCCAACCTCCCCAGGCTGTCACACATTAAGGAAACCTCCACCACTCACCACTGATCATATGGCATGTGTTACAGTTAAGGACCGCAGTCCAACCCCCACTAGGCTGTCACACATTAAGGAAACATATCCACCATAACATCTGTCACATGCATGGCGTGTTCACAGTTAAGGACTATAGTCCAACCACAATTAGGTTGTCACACTTTAAGGAAATATCCACCACATCATCAACTGAACACGAGGCGTGTGTCACAGTTAAGGACCGCAGTCCAACCTCCCCAGGCTGTCACACTTTAAGGACACATGTCCACCACGTCATCAAAAATCAAGATAACAACAACACATCATACATGAACTCATGTTAAGACGTCATGTTAATTAATAGAGGCACATATATATATATAAACAACATGTCAATGTAAACAACATATATATATATATATATATATATATATATATATATATATATATATATATATATATATATATATATATATATATATATATTACCTTTACAAAGATTGTCGGCCCATCTCGACGGAGGTCTCAAAGAAGAGCCTCCGACACAACCTCTTTGTAAACAAATCTGTGACGTTCTTCACAAACTCAAAGAAGACATGCCATTTGCAATGCATTGTCTCATAGATTCGAGCCAAACTTGATATGTCGCTCCTCGCCATTATGAGTGGAGTTCTCAGCAACACATATCGCAGCCTGTGAATTACAGTTAATCGCAACTAAAGGAGTTATCAACCCCCACAATTGAACATATAACAAAGATGTCTCAGCCAATCGGCCTCCRGTGTTGCAAGATRYAATACAATGAACTCTGCCTCCATTGTTGATCTAGCAATACACTTTCGCTTTGTGGATTCCTAAGACACAACACTACCACACAGTGTGAAGACATACTCTCTAGTAGAACTCACTTCATCACTGTCAGTTACTCAACTTGCATTGCAATATCCCTCAAGAACATTAGAAAATCTGTGAAGCTCAACCTCACATCCACAGTTCCCCGAAGATACTTCACTAGATGTCGAAGAGCTTTCCAATGTCCCTGACCTGGATTATGAGTATACCTGCTGAGTCTACCAATCACATAAGTAATAACAAAACTAGTGTAATTCATCAAGAATCATCATGCTACCAATAATTCTAGCAAACTTGGACCGAGCTATCATAGAATCACTGTTCTTCACTAGTCTCACACTTGAATTATATGGATTTCTCAGGGATTACTCATCAAAGCTCTTGAACATCACCAGCACCCTTTCCACATGGTGAGTTTGTATCAATCCGTAGTCCTTGATTAGCTTCACAACTGTCACACTAGGATCACACCAACCTCATCCATAATCTTCATCTCGTACTTAGATGAAAAGAAGCTCTTGGTTCATTTATATCACCAATATCAGAGCCAAACAACAATGTCATCCACAAAAACACACACACACAAATGTCCACACAATGAGCTCCAAAACACAATGGAGCAAGCATAAGCAATAAACTCATTGATCAGGAACAAAACAAAATAGTCTTGTAGAACTTCTCACATTATTGCTTCAGTGCCTGCTTCAAGCTGCAAAGAGATTTTTGAAGCCTGAACATTTATGTTCTTCACTAGGAACTGCACAACTCAAAGGTTGTTCCACATTTACCTCCTCATATAAAACACCATACACAAATTGTTGTCTTGACTTCCATCTGATACATTTTCAGACAAAAACACAAAGCAAGCACAAGCAAAAAACAAGTATGGTAACTATTTAGTAAAAAGGAGAGTAAGGTGAAGTAATCTAACCCGAATTGATAGAGAAAACCACGAACCACAAGCCTCGCCTTATATCATTCGTCTGTTTCAGCAGTTCTCGATTTCTTCTTGAAAATCCACTTGCAACTAACAGGCCTGCTGCCCTTAGGCAACTCTACCAGCTCCCAGGTTTGAGTTGTCATGATGGAGTTCAGCTCACTATTTATTGCTCCTTCCACAAATCAGCATCTGCTGAGCTCATCACCTCTTCATATATTTTAGGATCTTCATCCTACACAATAGAGAGCACCAAGAATTCTTCCAGATTACCTACAAGAGTAATGTCAGAACATTCAAATGCAGTAACAAAATCTGGACAAAACTTGTTTTCGCTCATCTTTCTCTTGCTTCTTCTAGGCTCGACAAAAGTAGCAACTATATCAATAGTAATAGGGATATCCTGCTCCATGGGAACAGTCACAACAATGTCAACAACACTCGAATATTCCTTTCTTCTGAAAGGAAACATTGTTTCTAAGAACTCAGCATCACGAGACTCTAACATAGAATAGTCCTTCAACGACATGAACTTGTACGCTGCACTATTCTCTACATATCACACAAACACTGCATCGAAGAATCTGTACTCAACCGTAGAACGCTTGAATGACAGCGGATCCACCTTGACCAGACAGCTCCACACTTTCAAACAACTCAACTTCGGAGCATAACACTTCCACAGTTCATATGGATTAACATTCAACTTTTTCTAAGAAACCATGTTCAGAACATAATTAGCTGACAGAACTGTTTCACCCCAACATTTCATCAGGAGGACCAAAACACAACAGCATGGAATACATCAGTCTCTTGAACTTTCGATCCAACTAACCCTGAACCTCTACTTTGTAGATCAAGAACTTGAACTCAACATCATTATTAGACTGTAATAAGTAACCCAGTCATCGATGAAATCAACATAGTATCTCAATATCACGATTGTTCTACAAGTTCTTGAAACAATTAGATCAGTGTGAACCAGCACTAACACATCAAAACTTGCTCAGTCATAGCCCAATATGGCTTTCTCATAAATTTTAATCCTGCATACACATCACACTTAACCAACATTGATCTGACAGGTTAGGAAACAAGTTCATTATATCCAATTAATTGATATAACCCCAACATGTCCCAAACAACCATGATAGAGATAAACATACTAAAAAAACATTAGTAGAGTATTCAAAAAAAATAATAAATTAAAAGATAATTTGGGAATACAATTCGAACAAAAGAACCTGCAGGACTAGTATAACCCTTGCCTACTAATTCTCCATTCCCGAAAAGAACAAATTTATTTGCATCAAGGTCAATCTTGACCCCCGCATTCAACAACAATCTGCAACAACAGCCTTGCAGTTCTTCATAAATAAATATATCAAACAGGAAAAATATAATAATCACATACCAAGTACTGTAATAATTATTTAGCAATCAGCCAAAATAATTAAGCCAAGTTGATCCGCAAATAAGATGATAACAGTAATAAAGATTTGCTTCTAAATTGTAGGAAATAATAGCTTACTATATATCAACAAAACGAATCAAGAATAATTAATAACAAAGAAGTTAGAACGAATTTACCAATTTGTTGTGTCGTGGTATGGAGGCCACTGCCTTAGAAGCAAATTCCGCCAACACCCAGTGTAGGGTTAATAACAGACGCCCCCCAAGGTATACACAACGCCCCAAGATCGTACACTCGAACTCGAGGGTGGAGTTCCTCAAGAATTGCTCAATACTCTCCTAAGGTGGATTCTAGTATTTTGTATGTATTCTTCTATGAGTTAAATAGGTCAAATATATAATACTCCAACAAGAGAAACCTTAAAAATATCAATGTGGGACAAGTATATATATATATATATAATATATATATATATATATATATATTATATATATATATAATATATATATATATATTATATATATATATTATTATATATATTAATATATATATATATATATCCAATAAGGAAACCCCTTGTCAATCTACCAATGTGGACAGGTATATATATAACTCCAATAAAAATGACCTTGTCACACAACCAATGTGGGACAAGAAAACCCATATCCAAAATGACTTACCTTTCCGCCAAAAATGGCTTACATTAGGAGGTAACTCCTACAAGTGTCACAAGCAGAGCAGCCCGCGCGGTGCGCCATTCTAGCGCGCGGCACGATTTGCTACTGTCTTGTTTTGTTCACTTTGCTTAATTTTGATCCAAATGGGAGTTTAAGCCCAAACAGTCCTAAGGGACCCTTTTGCCATGAGTGTCCTACAAAAAACACCTACTCATATCATTAGCTCGTGGCTCATTTATGTATAAATGTTCCAACTATCCTCCTCCCATGTATAACATAAATGATGAAGGATCTCAAAACTTGCTAATGAGTAATAACCACAAACAAACATGCTCATGCCCAATGGAAATGTCTAAGAGATTGAATTCCCACTTAGTATATGTATACTTTCAACAATTCGGGTTATAATGATAGACTAAACTTTGAATCACACAACCACTACGAATCATTGAAGATACAATACACACTTGCACAAACAAAGTTCCTTTAACCTCGACACCTAAGTCGCCATGGTGTCTATATCCGTTCATGAGCATTTCAAGTTAAGCCTAAACTTGATGAGGCGGCCAAACCTCTAACCCACATAGGTAAATCTAATCACAGCGGCTCCTGCAATTGAGCCTTTACCAAAGATTTATTAAGAATTTTATAAAATCCAACCTCCTTATCATTGCAGAATTAGCACTTTCATTGGGATGTAAATACAAGTGCTCATAACCATCAAATGAAATTCTATCCTCATTGAATTTGAGATCTAATGTTGTATTAGACGTCAAATTGAGTTTCCTTTCATTGAGGTTGTTCAATAGGCTTTAACCCATCCCATTAACCATGTTTTATGCAATTTCAATTTGAACTTTAACAACACTTTGGCTTAAGATTTATCCAAGTTAAGATCCAATGCATATAAACCATTATAAACCCCAAGTTATATAAAATCATGCACACAACAGTGTCATGACTCCATTATATACATGATTACCAATTGATATAAGTTGAAGCAATTCACAATAACTAGTGATACGACACATGGATATACATCCATAACCACTTCACATATCAACCATTGAGATATACATCTCAACTTCAAGACCATGTATATATGTAATTATAATTACCCACAAGTCTACTTTTGATTGACAAGGATATAAAATACCTCCTCCATCAATCAATATCATTCCATGAAGAGTAAACCTCCTCCATAAAATGCACATTTCTTAAAGGAGATACACACATTAACAAATATCATCTTCTTGTAGAAGATCAAACACCAAAAGGTATCAACCCATCAAGTCTTCCCTTTCATTACCAAAAGAATTAACTTTTATCCTCCATTATATATACCCGTACCAATTATAAAACAATAAATTTAAATTTAGCAAAATAAATTTATCTTCATAAATCAACCTAAAGTATAAGATTTCTCCTCCCA
>SNQN01009313.1:0-17439 GCA_008642245.1 Bassia scoparia
TCTGATTTTTCTTTAATTTTTTATGATTTTTACAAGTTTTATAAAATGATTTTCGAACATAAATAAAATCAGAAAATTCGTAGATATATTCAAAAAATTCAGGAATTATTCKAAGTATTTTAAAAAAATTAATCTTGTYCACCWAGTGTATTCAAAAGTGGATAAAGGTTAATTCGGAAGGCAATTAGATGCAAAAACACGGATATTAATTCCCGAGCAGAAAGATAGATAAAAAGGGAATTCACACACGGATCGCTGACATGGCAAGCCACRTCAGCTTCATCCGTATATACGGTCAAAATGACCATATATACGGATGTGATAACTGTATATCGGTTGTCTTCTRTATATATAATTCTCTATTTTCGTCTATCTTTCCCTATACGCCTATAAATACCCGCTCTTGGTGCTTAATCGAAGATCAACGAAAATCAATATTCATCAACGAAAATCATCAATCAAAGTGCAATTTAAAGCTCTCAAAAACCTCTCTCAAATTCAATCCGTAAACACTCTCAAAATCAAAAATCCCTCGAATTCGTCGCAGCTTTCGGAGTCGTATCTTTGCGGATTTAGGTTCAAACTCCGAGGCTATTCAATCAAACTCTTTCTCTTCTTTTATTATTAATTTTGTTTAACATAATACATTGAATTTTGTTTWGCTTTTGGTTTTCAATCATGTAAATTCTTTCATTTTCAATCGTTTTCGACTTATCGCAATTGTATTTAATTGTAATTGTCAATGCTAACGATTTATTTTATTGTGATTAACCCACACTTTGGTTACCAAACCAAACAGTGGGGCCATTAATTTGGCACCAATGTTTCGGGCGTTTGTGATTAACCTGTATAGGCACGGTGGCGATCCCCTCTATCGACAACCCCCCCCCCCAACGCACTCCCATGCGGGATCAATTCAAAATCGACATAGGACGTAGGCTCGATGAGGGCACATGCCTACACGTACATTATTACATGATTATATTTAATTTTTATACATTAAATGATATATAGGAGATTTCATGTACCTGTAAGTAATATTCATTGGAGAAACACAAWGAAATTTATGGTACAGAGGATTGAAGGAGTACTTAACATAGTCATCATGACTCTCCTGAGAAGATCTTGTTAGATTAAGCTTGTTAAGTACATACAGAGTAAATTGCAAAGTTCTTTCTTCTCTATACTGAAGATATTATGGAGTCTCTTAGTTTTGATTGATGACAAACATTGATACTAGAAACAAGGTGATGCATGTATGAAAATAGTTGTAATCCCCCGTAATTTTCAAAAATTTATTAATATATCTCCTTATAAATATATTACGATTTATCTTATAAAAAGATATATTTTTTATTTAAATACTTATTTTCATTTAAATTATATTTTGATAAAAAGTATATATCTTAATTTGAATTTAGAAAGAGATATTTTAAGTTAAACCTTGCATAATACATTGAACATGCAGAAAAGGTTTTAACCGTACAAAAAACCACTTTACGTTTCAACCAAAAAAAAGAACGACAGAGAGAAAGAGAGAGATGCGTGACTGTTGCTTGTGCATCAGTGCTATCGCTTAGTCTCCTGCCACCACTGGCACCATATCGGTCTCTCCCTCCTCTTTTCTTTGTTATAGAGTTTTAATTCTTGTTAAACCCTTGCATTTTTATAATTCCAATATGTTATATATGTGTTTGAGTATAATCTTTGCTAAAAATTATAAAGTTTATGAGTGTGTGTGATGTTATTTTATTGGGAATTTTCAGATTTATCTGAACTACAAAATTAGGTTTTTCACGTTTTGATTAATTTGTCCCAGTTTAGATTCGATTTTTATTTATTTTTATGCTTTTAATAAATTACAAAAACTTGGTCGAGGTATGTTCATACTAATATGCAAGATTGTGATAAAATATTCAGAATTTTCAAAGCAGTTTACTTTTTAAAAAAATTCTGTTTTTGATCGACGTTTTCAGGTTTCAGGTTCGGTTTTTTGATTTTTCATTATTTTTCTGTTTGTCATAATTTAGCGAATTTTTGTCCGAGTGACTATATCCGATATTATACACCTTTGTGAAAAACTTTCTCAGAGTTTTTGAAGCAGATTTAGATTTTAATAAATTATTTTCGAATGGACTGTTTTTCGTAAATGGATTCCGGTTTTTGATTTTTAACTATTTTTCTGTTCATCTAAATTTACGAGAATTTGTGCATATTGATTGTCATACCATTTCAATTACACTCTGTGATTATAAAAGTTTTATCTAATGTCGTGTATATAGTTTGAGTATTTTAATAGACATTATTACGACATCAGAGATTGACACCACTTTTTCCGATTACACAAGATACGTATGGTTTTGTTATTTTAAAATTGATTAAAAGAATATTGCACGAAATACAAGTTATTCATGATATTTCAGAATTATTAATACATATTCAAGTGATTTAACCATTTAAAATGTATGGCTTTTAAAGTTTTTTAAGAACATAAATAATGTTTATTTGTAATAAGCGTTGGACAGTTATTTTTAAAACTTGTTCGAGGTTGAATTTTTAAAAGTATTTATGGGGTTTAAGGGAATATGTTTGCTGTATATTGTGTTAGGAATCAATAATATTGAATTTTACTTTGGTTGTAGGAGGAAATTTCCTTGAGTTATTGTTGAAGTGAGAAAATACATAGCTGGATTGTTTTTTTTCAAAGGTACGTACTACTTTGCGGATCTTTTGATTTAAGGTTGTTTGAGAATGTTTGATAAACTTAGAAGCATGAGTAGTAAACGTCAAGATTGTTTGGTACTCACAAATTGCAATTAATTGTTTTATCGAATGGTTATATTTGTGGAGACTGAGGATATTGTGGAATTGATATTCAGTGAGTTTTGATATGAGGTTGACAATAGTCATATTGTTTTTAATTAATTTTTGTCTATCGAGAGATTAATGGTCAAGTATAACTGTTTCATGAGTATTGAAATACAAGGATGAATTAAGTGGGTCAAGTTTAATTACTCCATGAGGTGATTTATTACTCCGTCATGACATTGTGTATGAATGAGTAAAGGGAAGTTGTTCAAGTTTTAATGACGGGTTGTTGGCTTGTCAAAAGTTTATTTAATTAAAGTCAACGGTTGTGTTAAAAGAATTTCAATGTGATGTGGTTGTTTTGTGAGTCATATAACTTTTAATATTAAAGCTAAATAAACACGAGTATGAGCATAAAACTTGGACTGATGGCACTCATAGAGTATTGACCAAATTCAGGGGTTGGGGTTGCACATATAATCGCTTCCTTCGAGAGCGGTTGTGATCAACGCGCTTCTTCACTCATTTTATAACGGTTTATCATATTGAGGGTTAGTTTTTGAGATCTCATTAACTAATTGGTGACGGAGTCGAGCCGTTGCATCGTTTACTGTTTGTTGATGTCTTTTGACGGGGAGACATGGTTCTGTGGTAACTTGTGCTTGATGACTAGAGTGGTTGTTTTCCTTAAATTGGTAACATGGGTTTTTGGACACCTTGTCGTTGTCATATCTTAATGAAATGTATGAAGTCATTTGATCGTTATTTGAGTGAGTATGTTTTGCATGTACTATTAGTTAAAAAGCAGGATGAGATTTTGAGAATTTGTTTGTCTGGGAGCAGCTAATGCAATAGAATTTTGATGATTTTGGGTCTGGAGTTTGGGATAGTGGTTAGTATAGTATTGTAAGTGAGTTATGACACACAATTGGGTTCTTTTGTTTCTTAAACAGTGTCTGTAACTCGGTATTGTCAGTTTTTAGGGAAGATGTGTCGTTTGCTTTCTCTGTCTCATATTTTGCTCATGTACAGCTTTGTAGATTGCGTGTTTTGTGTTTTGTGTATTGTCACCATTTCTTCTTTTGTGCGCTGTGATGAATCCTTATTTCATTTGGAAATTATGGAGGAGCAGTTTTCAATGATTGTGCAGGTTGTTGATTGGGCTAATGTGATTTGCAACGTTTGGTGTTAAGGGAGTGTTTGAGGTTATACTCTTGGACTGTTGATTTAATGTTTCGTCTAAAAATTTTAGTATTTTATAATTGGATAAAAATGTATTTCAAGTTTGTGAGATTTGCAAAATATTATTCCTTGATTTTAATAAAGGCCAAAAGTGGTTCAACTTGTACGGTTTTAAATTCTTTGATAGATTCTAAAAGTTTTCTTATTTGGTTTAGTCATTTTCCGCTGAATATTCTGAATAAGCAAATTTTCACACGTGGCCATAACATGTCTATAGTTTCCGTATCTTCAATTAAATTTTTTACACAGAAAAAGGAAATATATTGGTGGTTTACAATAGATATAGGTTTAAAAAGTTGTATTGATTGCACTGTTCCCTGACAAGTATAGATATTTTGGTGATATGATATGAACTTAACTTTTATATGAGGGAATGTTCATCTATTAATGTCTGACTCCATATGCTGTTGGACCAACAGAGATTTCCTCTCGACTTTATGCTAAAGCAACATATATACTTGTCTATGTATACTTTAGTATATGTGCAACAAAGAAGTGGATTCCAAGACTTGGAGTAAGGAAGCCTTTTCGAAGACATTCGAAGAAAGATGATTTGATCACATTGGATATAATTCAAGGAAGCCTCAAGTGTTGAAGTTACATGAAAAAAAGAATGTGTACTTATTATTGAGTTTAATGAGGATCTTCATGTAAAGTACTAAGTTATGTGAACTTTTGTGTTGAGCATTATGAGTGTTAAAGTGTATTTAGTGGTGTTATGAATTCTGGAAAAAGTTTTGTACMAAATTCATAACYTGCTCAAAAACAGGGAACCAAGTTAAGGAACCAGGTTCACTGTCGTGAAATGTTTTTTGCTGCAYGGTTTGAAAAATATTTTCTCAAACTAATTTTCTAACTTAAAATGATTTCGAAAATATTGCACCAAGGTTAGTATCAGTCAATATATAAGGGTTTCTATAAACCTAGAGTACTTTATTTTATCCCGATTTTGAGTATAATCGAGATTGAGATAAAATAAAATACTTTCCCAAAGTCTTGAGAATATTATTCTAAGGATTTTAGGAAACTAGCTTTTATGGAATTCCCCTATATATATGAGCTAAAATTACACATTTTATACAACTATCCCATGCATAAATTTGAGAATTCTTTTGAAAGCAAAGCACACTTAAACACAATTTCTTCACACGAGTCATACACCTGTCTCTTATACACATCTAGATGTGTATAAGAGACAGTCCCATGCATAAATTTGAGAATTCTTTTGAAAGCAAAGCACACTTAAACACAATTTCTTCACACGAGTCATACACAAGCAGTTAGAGCTAAAATAGATTTCTCTCATATACTTATTAAGAAGTGAGATCAAAAGAGAGTTTGATTTATTAAGGTCTTCAATAGAGAGGTTGAAGATCGGGTGAGTGTCTATGAGTGCAAACACAAAGTGCTTACTAAGGTAGGCTTGAGAGCACACTCGGAGTAGAGTATGGGGTGAATCGGTTCCCGGAGTAGGGAAACAATTGGGGAGTGTGTATTCCTGTTTTTTGGAGTAGATCAATAAGAAAACATAGGATATGAGGATGTAAGCCATAGTAGGCTGAACCTCATTAAATTCTAGTGTTTCTTTTATTTCTTTACGCGTTATTCCGCTACATCATGAACTAGCCCAAATGGTTCCTCCCTTAACCGAAAGAAAAGAAAAAAATTACAACGAGTACTTAATCACTCAATTGAACYCCCCCCCCCCCTCTCTTGAGTGCTATCAAACCTTCAATTGGTATAGGAGCCAATGCTTCTCGAAATAGTAACATCTGGAAGAGTTAAGGATGAGTACTCAAGAGTTAAGTGCCATAGGGTATGACAACAAGACACCAAAGTTCAACGGGAATAACTATTCTTGGTGGAAGAACAAGATTAAGWACATCATTAATGGAATAGAGTAMGAACGTTGGTTGGTAGTCAAGAATGGTCCCTTTGTGATCACCAAGAAGGACTCAGAAGGGAATGATGTTTCCAAAAAGGAAAGCGAGTTGGGAAATAATGATTACAAACTGCTGGAGAAGAGTGCCAAAGCAATGTTAATTCTACAACAGGCCATAGGTGAGAATGAAACAAATCGAATCTTTGGTTATTGTAATGCAAAAGAGATTTGGGATACCCTCGAACTTTCTTTTGAGGGAACCAGTGAGGTAAAAAGGTCTAAAATTGATTTACTTATGTCTAAATATGAATTGTTTGCTATGAATAAAAATGAAAAGATCAATTACTATTTTCATATATTTATGACAATTGTTAATACTCTTAAATTTCTTGGGAAAAAAATTTTCTGATGAGAATCTTGTGAGATAGATTTTACGCAGTTAAACAGATGCATGGACAGCCAAGTTAACATCGATCTATGAAGCAAAGGAGCTATCCTCTTATCTCTAGAACAATTGATTGGTTCCCTCATGACTCGTGAAATGTTGATTGAATCAAAGTCTGAGAAGGAACTTACCAGAGGCATGGCTTTAAAGGGAGCAGTAAAAGAAGAGGAAGATGATGAAATTGGCATGATTTTCAAAAGGTTTGAGAAAACCCTCCATGAGCAAAGAAGGAATTTCAAAGACAAGAATTTTAAGAAATCTAACCCTTCTACTGTAGGATGTTTTAACTGTGGAGAGAAAGGACATGTTATTCGAGATTATCCTAAATGGAAAGACAAACAGTCCAAGACGAGCGATAAGAGAACTTTCAAGAAAAMTATGATAGCATCTATGTGGGGGGATTCTGACTCAAGGTCTGATGAGGATGAAGAACCACCAAATCCTAGTGTTTTTTTTACTGCTCTTACAAACATTAGAGGAACCATACTAATAGAAACATGGGGGAGCTAGACTCCAATGAAGCTTTGCTTAATGGCGAAGGGTATACTACATGAAACAAGGTAAACTTAGAATAAGTTAGATAGGATCTACATGAAATTGATAGAAGAAAATGTGCTTGAGAAACTACATGTATTGATTTTTTTATTAGATGATTGCTATACGTTGGTTTGAGATTACATAATTAGTAAAAGAGAGCTAAAGAAAAACGTGTTGAATGTAATAGTTATTGCAGTTGTGATCACCTAGAAGAGTTTGTTATGAATGAAAATCAAGTGATAGAACTAGAGTGAATTGGTAAGTATAAGGTGAACTAAATAGTAAGATATTCAAAACTAGACACGGAAATGGATTGTCTTAGTGATGTGGAGAAGACTTAACTACTTGGTTCCCATGCAGAGACTTATCAACTTCTAGTATGCCTTGATTTTTCAATAGCTAGAAGTAAGGCAAGATCTGTAGTAAATCTCCTTTGTTAAAGCCTTTGACATATTGGCTCACAACTTAGAAGATTCACATAAGAGATTGCTTCACTTACAGCTGCACAGTTCTGTTTACGAACTAAAAATATTTGGTTGACTTGTTGACCAAATGAGATAGCTGACTAGCTAAGAGAGTTTGACCAGTAAGCAGGTGACTAGCGATGAGTGGAACATATAAGCGATCAAGATACAGGCGATATGCATACTTCTTAAGTACTCCAGTCTTGCGATATAACAGAAGCATTAGAATGATTTGTGGTAGAAGTGGCCCATTTGAAGAACAACTCGTTGGAAGAAGGCTTATGAAGATCAGGCGTCAAGAGACTTGGAGGGAAAGTATAAGTATTTGAAATATGGAAAGAAGCGGGAGGAAATCGTCGAGTGGAGTAACTACAACCATGATCTCTCCCAAAGACTAAAATAGAACGCAAGTTGAATCAGAAAGAAAAAGAACACAACAATCAAACAACTAATCATTCTACTTTTCTTCGCATTTAGCTTTCCTAACGCACTTGCTTAGTAGCCAAGTATAGTTTAGCGTAGCATAGCTTAGCGTGTTCATCTTCAATGGATCATTAGCTTGTTCGTTTTCATTCCACTATGTAAACATGGAGGTAATATCTCCTTGTTGAACAGTTGTAGTCTGACCTAACCCTTACTTCTATAATGGATGGCTTTCGTTTCTTTTACTCTTGTTTGTTTTTACTCCAGTCGTGTTCATAATAGGGCTATTTCCTTACGTTCTTACATCTTGATTACTTAACATTTTAGGAGCCATTTTTACTTAGCGAGGTTATCAATTAATCAGTAACCAGAGGGGCAGCCCCTAACCGAACTAAAACATATTGGGCGGTTGACTTGTTGTGAAGTGCAAATCACCTCAACAATTCTACTATTTCCTCTGGAGGTATCAGTGTAGAAATCAGTGCTATAATTGATGAATATGAAGGTAAAATATGGGATTTACTTGTTGAGATTCATCAGTTGATAAAGGGTAAGCTGCTAATGGTTGTATACATGACTAATGACCTCTTGGTTTCAAAACTTAATCTAGAAATCGAAGCATTGAAAAGTGATTGTGTGTTTTTAAAAGACAAAAAYGAATAGATAGTTAAGACACTTGAAACYAGGGAAAAAGAGCTTCGTGATAGTCATCGACATATTGACAAACTATTGACTACATAGGAAACATTGAGTCATCTAACCTCAACGAGAGGTAACAAGGGAAGTGTTGGTCTTTATTGCACCATGTAGAGAACCAGGACTGACTGTTCCCCCCAGGGAAACCATATAGATGACAGACTTCAAAAAGAGTAAGTATGTAATGGCTAAAGATTTACATGTTTGCTATCATTGTGGTATGAATGGACATAAGATTCATGATTGCCCAGCAAGGAGGAATAGTGTGARTAAGAACAACAAACATATTAAGTTGGTTTAGAGAAGGAAAGACCAAATAGAGTCAACTGTTGTTGAAATGGGACCCAAAGAAACTTAGGTTCCTAGATCTAATGTTTGATTGTTTTTGTAGGCTAAGGTGAAAAGAGGTACCTATTGGTATTTGGACAGTATATGATCAAGACACATGTATGGGGATAAGAAACAATTCCTTTCACTAGTAGCGGATTAGCCTATGATGGTGAAAGTGTCACCTTTGGAGATAACAACAAGGGAACCATCATTGGTATAGGTAAAGTAGGTAAGACACTTTTACAAGATATAGATGATGTATATTATGTTAAARGCTTGCAACATAATCTTTTGAGCATTTCACAGCTCTATGACAAAGGTAATAGAGTTGAGTTTTAAGCTAAACTATATCACATAGTTAACTCACTAAGAGGTGAACTTATATGCAAGGGAACTAGGAAGAATGATATCTATGTCACCTTTCTGGAAAAAATTCCTGAAAACAAGTCCATTTATTTGAGAACTATTTCTGACAATAATCAATGGATTTGGAATAAGAGGTTTGCACATRCSAGCCTGACACTCTTGAATAAACTTAAGTCTCGTGACTTGGTGATATSAATTCTTAACATCAAGTAYGAGGCTGATAAAGTTTATTCAAAATGTGTCAAGGGCAAATAGGTCAAAAYCTCTTTTAAGCCTAAAAGTGTTATGAGTACCAGTAGACCCTTCGAACTTGTACATATTGATTTGTGTGGAACTATRCGTGTACAAAGTCAAAGAGGTCATAAAAATGTCTGTGTTTTGGTTGATGATTTTTCCATGTATACTTGGGTAATATTGCTACACTCAAAGGATGAAACATTCGATGAGTTTGTGGCATTGGTGAATTAGGTGGAGAACCAGCTCAATTTAAGCTGGTTTCAGTAAGATCAGACCATGGTACTGAATTTGATAATGCTGATCGACTATATTAATTATTGTCGGGAACATGGTGTTAGTCACAACTTCTTAGCTCCTAGAACACCACAAAAAATGGTATTGTTGAAAGAAAGAATGGAACTCTTGAGGAGATGGSGAGGAYGATTCTTATTGAGAGTGGTCTCCCTAAGTGTTTCTAAGGTGAAGTTGTTGACACTACTTGTTATATACTGAATAGAGGTCTTATCAGACCAAAGTTGAATAAGACTCCCTATTAACTCCTTAAAGGTCAAAAGCCCAATATTGCACACTTTCGTGTCTTCTAATGCAACTACTATGTATATAACAATAGGAATAACCARCTTTATAAATTAGACCCTAGGAGTGATGAGGGAATCTTTCTTGGATACTCACCTCAAAGCAAAGCATACATGATCTTCATTAAAAGGACTTTGTGTGTTGAGGAAAGTATCCATGTCATCTTTGATGAATTTAACATGTCTTCTGAGATTGCGTAGGTACARCTTGATGATGTAATTGGACTAATGGAGTTTACAGGGAACCATGTTGCTGGTTCTCAAGATGGAATGCAAGCAGATCCAGACCCACCTATTGGTACACCAAATTAAAATGGTGGAGGTCCTAGAGAAGAAGATGCAATTAATGAGAATTCAAACGAGAAACCAAGACCATTGGTTACATAGAAGAAACACATGTAAGGATTTCGGGGGAACATATGAGCTTAACAATGGTGAAATAGCTTCCTTGAACATAAGGTAAGTAATAATATGGGAAACAAGGTAACCGTGAATCGTTCTRGTTCTGCAGAAAGTGAAGAGATTCATGATCACGTTGGTTCCYTACTATATAGGCGCTAGGGCRTCACCAGGYCGGACTAGGTCTTGTCCCTCTGTCCTRTGGGGTATGACCAACTGGTGATGACTTTCGTTTTACTAGAATTGAATTCTTGCTTTWTCATAGTGTAAGTATGCYTGGAGTTGTGTGTATTATACTCGAAACAGTAGAGAAAGTAGCCACCGCACTCTTTCGGGGAGSTGCGGAACCCATTTTAAGCCTTACCTATAATTGGATAAAGCAASGCGAAGGGCTCCATAGTCTGGTCGTGAACCAAAGGTCATGAATTAGGGGACAAGGGTAAGGGAGAAGTACCGTACGACGCTCCCCCGCATCTAGCGGCCTCTACTCGGTCATTCTAAGTCCCTACAACAACAAACATATTTTCGTGTTAAACCCTAAGCATGCAAAATTACTAGGCTGGTTATTTAAAAAAAATACATGCATATATGGACTAATTTGTTGTTGCGACATGTGTGTTTAAGGAGCCTAATTCCCGTTGTCCAAAATTGTCATATTAGGTGTAAGAACATGTAAATTTACCGGTCTTGTTTAAGACATAATAATTGTTGTGATTTGTAAGCATGCAAGAATTCGACAAGAATTAAAAGTTGTGCCTAATGTTGATTTTAATTCATGTCAAATAGTTGCTAATCAACATTACATGCMAAATTACATAGAAAGTCAAATTTCTAACAAACATGCAAAAGGGTGTTAAGAAATTGAGATATTGGCCTCACATTAACTAACCTTGCAACACGGTGCTATCGATCGAGAATGATACCTCGGACCCTTAAAAACCCTTGTAGCCTTTGAAGAACCTGAATTGAACCTTTAAAAGAACCTTAATTGAATGTTGAAATCGTGTTTAATATGTTTGAGAAATGCAAAATAATTTGTGTGAATTTGAGAGAGTTTTGAGTGTGTATTTCGAGAGTGTTTTGAGAGAAAAATGTCACTGGAGGTTCGTTAAAACTCTAAATTTCATGAAACGAAAGCCGAGACCTCTTATTTATAGCCCACTTCCACGTGAGAGTATGTGAGGTGGGCGTAATTGTGCCCAAGTGGACGTAATTACGCCCAAAATACTTACCCAAAATCGTGAAGATATTCTTGCCTTTTTTGTTTAATGCGTATGAAATAAAATCGAAAAAAAATACTTCATTGATTTTGTTTGATCATGGCCGAATGAAATATATCTTTGATGTATTGGGCAGATTTTGCGGATAAAACCCCGAGCAAAAATATCCTGTACACTCTCGAGATACTCCGTTTTGSTCGTTTGCGTGTTTTTGCTTAGGAAATTCGCAGCTATTTTACGCATGTCGAAAAATTCTGGTAAGAATATACAAAAATTCCTTGGAAAATATGTTGCATTGTTTTAAAATTCCATGAAATTTAGAATTTTTTTGATAATTTAATCAATTGTTTGAAAATTAATTAAATTGTTAAAAAATTCCAAAAAAAAATGCCAAAAGTGCTTAGAAAAATTCAAAAAAATTCCAAAATTTCTACAAAATGTCTAAAAATAAGTGAAAATAAGTGAAAATTAATTGAAAATAAAAACTCATTTTTAAGGGTGCTCAGTGTTGGAAAACATGCTTGTTGCAGTGAAAACTTGCCTTTTTTAGGGTCTATCAAGGCACTAGCTCTCTCGATATAGCTTGTGTGTGAAAGGGCTGTTTTATCATTGGTCGTCTTAGGCTAGGGAAAAATATAGGTATCTACACCTATAGAATGAAAAAGCACAAAATGATTTTACTTTCAAGAATTACAAATATCAATCTTCTCATCCCCGAAATCAAATTATAAGCAACATCAATAAGAGGATTCAAACGAGAAGAAGTGTTTTTCAAACATTCGTACTTTTTATACTTTCTTGTCTAGTACAGAGCAAACTGATTACAAGGTGGACTTGACTAATCCTGATTAGGTTTGGCAATGCAAGACGAATTAAATTAGTTCCAAAGGAACCGAGTTTGGCATCTTGAGCCTAGAACCTTGGATAGGCCAGTCATTGGTACAAAATGGTTGTTCAGAAACAAATTGGATGACCTTTGTACTATAGTTTGAAATAAAGCTAGGCTTATAGTACAAGGTTACAATCAACAATAAGGCATTGATTATGATGAAACATTTGCACCTGTAACTAGATTWGAGGCTATTAGAATATTGATTGCTTGTGTTACGTACTCACAAGAATATGAAGTTGTTTCAGATGGATGTCATGACTGCTTTCCTAAATGGCTGTTTGAAAGAAGAGGTATATGTAGAGCAGCCACCTGGTTTTGAGGACAAACTGTTTCCCAATCATGTATACTTATTGGACAAAGCGCTTTATGGATTGAAGCAAGCTCCAAGATCTTRGTAAGAAAAATTGTCCMCTTTCCTAATGGAGAATAAGTACAAGAGGGGAACAGTTGGCAAAACACTGTTTAGGAAACTAGGGGAAACACTTGATTGTAGTACAAAATTGTGTTGATGATATTTTTATTTGGTACTACTACTACTAATCACGTACTATGTGATGAGTTTTCTAACCTTATGTAGAGTGAATTTGAGATGAGCATGATAAGGAGAATTGGGTTTCTTCTAAGGCTTGCAGGTTACGCAAACGGCTGATGGTATCATGTTACATCAACAGATTTACTTGAAGGAGTTGCTGAATAAATTTGGTATGGAGAACAATAAAGATCTTGTTAWACTAGTTCCCARATCGATAAAATTAGATGAYGATAATTTGAGGGGAACAAATATGGAGGCTTCACTATAAAGAGGGATGATTAGTTCCCTCCTTTACCTAACAKCCAGTAGGCCTGACATTGTGTTTTCTATAGGATTGTGTGCTAGGTTTCAAAGTAATCCAAAGGAATCTCATTTGAAGGTTGTTAGAAGGATACTTAGGTAWTTTGTGGGAACAGTATATTTGTGCTTKTGATAACCCAAAGGCAGTTCAATTGAACYAGTWGGGTACACATACACAAATTATGAGGGTTTCCTTGTTGATAGGAAGAGCACATCAAATATGGCACATTTTCTTGGCTCTTGCCTAATCTCTTGGGGTTCTTAAAAAGCAAAATTCATTGCCTTACTACAGTAGCATCAGAGTATATTGTTAACGCTTCATGTTGTCCCAGTTACCGTGTGTAGATACCTACATTTGCCCCTAGCCAAGACGACCAATGATAAGACACCCTTTGCAGCACACCAAGCGAATTGAGAAAAACTAGGCCCTAATAGACCCTAAAAAAGGCAAGTTTTCACTACACTGCGGCACGTTTATTGTATACAAGATACTTTTAATTTCAAAATTTTTATTTTATTTTAAAACATTTTCTAGAAAATTTTGGAAATTTTAAATTTTTCTAAGCATTTTGCAATTTCGAAATTTCAACAATTTAATTAATTTGCGATAATTAATAAAAATATGAAAAAAAAATTCCAAAATTCATTAAATTTTATCACAAACACGATTTATTACAAGGAATTTCATGCATATTTCCATAATTTTGGAGATGTGGAAAATTAGTTATGAATTCCAAAAGCAAAAACGCGCAACGAGTGAAATGCTCAGTTCGGGAGCTTCGCGAGCCGCACCGAGCTGGGGCCCACCATGAATATCTCAAAAAATCAGTCAGTGATTTTGTGTTAAAATATCGATATAATCAATTGATATTTATTTGATTATATTATAACCCAATCTTCAAAAAGGCAAACGAATCACACATATAAAATCCACACAATATTTATATTGATTTTATCTCGATTTTATTTCATACGATCTCATTATTCGAGCAAGGCAAAACAGCCAATATCCTGAAAATCGCAATAAATCAGTTGCACATCATATAAAATCACACAAATATTTTATGAATATTTATCTCGATTATTTCATTTACAATCTCACTATCGAGCAAGCGAATCAGCCAAATAATCCCAAAAATCGCCCAATAAAATCAGTTGCAATCATATAAATCACGCCGTATATTTTATATGATGTTATTCGATTTCGACCCTTGCCTATGAATACAAAACCCCGAACTTCATTTGGACGAACTCACACGCCTCATACACCCTCACTCTGCCCGTTTCTCTCCACTTTCTCTCTCAAAATTCAAAAGCATTCAAACACAAATTCTGCATTCATACACTCATAAAACAACATCAAAAGCATTCAAACACAATCAAAAAGCATTCTTAAACACATCAAACACATTTCAACTCAATTACACATCATTCATGCACTCATTTGAATCTTGGCTTGATTTCGAGTTCTTCGGTTATTTGGTGTTTTGTTCATTTTGACTTCTATTTTGGTCCATTGTGTTCGTACGAGTTTGCAAGGGTCCCCTAGCATCGTTCTTCAATCATTAGCACTATGTTGCAAGTTAGTATGAGGCCAAATGTCTCATTTCTTTACACCCTTTGCATGCTTGTTAGAAATTTGACTTTCATATGTATTTAGCATGTAATATTTATTACACAACTATTCAACATGAATTAAAATCAATCTTAGGCACAACTTTTGATCTTGTGAATGTTGCATGCTTGCAAATCACACCATTATTAATGTGTTAAACAAGACCAACAAAATTACATGTTCTCATCTTAATAAGACTAATTCTTGGACAAATTGACTTTTAGCACCTTTTAATATGGATCTAAAACAACACATGTCGCCAATAACAAATACTTCCTATGTGCATCTATTTCGTTAAGCAAACCCACATAGTAATTTGCATGCTTAGGGTTTAAAACGAAATTTGTTTGTTGTTGTCTTTTGACAATGGACTCGCAATGGACCGAGTAGAGGCGCTAGATGCGCGGGGGGGGGGGGGTGTTGTGAACTACTTTACTTTACCCTATCCCTAATCCAGACCTTTGTGCACTACCAGAAAATGAGTCTTTCGCCTTTGCTTTATGCAATTATAGGCAAGGCTTAAAACGGTTCCGCAGCCTTCCCAAAAGAAGTGCCGCGCGACTTACTCTACTCGTTTCGAGTATTAAACACACAACTCCAGGCATACTCACACTAAGCAAAAGCAAGAATTCAATTCTAGCACAAAATCCGAGTCATCAACTAATTGTACCCCCAGAGTAAGGACCGGACCCAGTCCGCCCGTGACCGCCCGGCGCCGTAACACCGGTGGATAAGGAACAGCCGAAAGATTTTTGGTGTTTTTAATTATGCTAGTGTTCCCATCTATATATGTGGCAACAATAATGCTATATATATTTCAAAGAACCCAGCCCTAACACTCCAAAACCAGCACATTGAAATTAACATTACTTCTTGAGAGACAATGTTTGAAGGCTTGTGGATTATTATTTTTTAAAAGTGAAGATCAGAAAGTTATTCTTCACAAAAACCTTTTGGTAGATAATCTTTTGTAAGTAAGAGTCTTATTAGGTCTTGTTAGATTTAGGAATTTGGCTTAAAATTCCTTCCCTTAATATGATGGTTAAATTGTAGTCCTCTTATATGTTTATATGTACATATCTACGTGAAGTCCTTCAGGTGTTGCGTAGAAGGTTTAAGTCCCCAAAAGGTTGAAAAACTATCGTTGCAAGAAAAATAGGTTAAGTCAAGCTAAGTGACAGGAAAACAGGGATAAGTGGTTTTGTACACGTACCAGCAAAGGGAACAAAAGTTCAGTTCTAATATGTTTTCTAATTGATTGATAATCTTATTTCAGTTATTTTATTCCATGATCAAGGCAAATATTACACATGCCTAAGTTCGAGTTGGTTGAGACATTTAAGGCAAGTGATMATTGCAAATTGTTTAAATTTTGAAATATTGTTGTTGCTCTTCAATTGATCACACCCGACTTACTTGTTTGTCCTCTAACTTTTCTTGCTTATAAATACACTGTGCTAACCCCTTTGTGTAGCTGACTTCTCTCTCTTCATCACTCATTGCAACCTCTCTCTCTCTCGCTCTCTCTCTCTTTCTAGTGTTATGTTTCTCTACAACACAAATTCAAAATTCAAAAGTTACTGTTCATCGACATTACTGTTCATCATCATCCTTGAAAGCTCTGATCAAACCTAGTTTATTGCAATGGGAAGAAAGACTAACACCAACACAACACGTCGAGGCCAGCGGAAGGGGACATGCAAGTGATTCTTCTACATCTTCGCAAGGGAACACTCAACTGCCCTCCAACCCAAGCTAACCCGAACAAAGCCCGAAAGCACTACCTTYGACGGTTGCTTCTAAAACCTCATCACCCACAAAAACTCAKACAACCAAAAAAGATCCACCACAAAAATCATCCTCATAGCCCAAAACTCAAGAAAAACAACGAACCTGACCACAAGTGATCGTGTCATACGTTGGTCCCTCAAATAATGTTGGTTCCACTCTAAAGGAGCCAGCAAAATCTCAAGGGGAACAAAACTAGGGGGCACAAATATCCATTAAACAGAAGTTGGAAGATGAAGGAAAGGGGTATTTGGGAACTGGAGATGAAGATGTGGAGATCACTGTCCAATAGGAGAATTCTCCTTCTATTGTGGTCAAGGCTGGTGGAARAGTGACTCGGTCTTCAGTGAAAAGGGAAGTTGAAGAGGTTCAGGAGGAATATTCAACTGGTTCTGMTCAGGGAACCAAGAGGAAAGGAGTACCAAGTCAGACCCCTCGCACTGCAAAAGGTAAATCTGTAGAATCTCCTCTCACTACTGGTTCTACTAATTTAAGTGYTATGGTTGTTGTGTCTAATTGTCATGTAAAGGAAGGTTATTTTGATGTGCCTACTTTGTCCGAGTTTAAGGATTTGATTGAGTTTCAATAATGGATGTAGTTGTTTAAATGCAATGCTACTTGTATTAGTGGAGTTAGGGATTTCTATGTGAATTTGAAATAGTTGCCTGATATGTATGTTGGTTCTTGT
>SNQN01009314.1:5197-25837 GCA_008642245.1 Bassia scoparia
TTGTGGTATCCTGATGGAGGTTCATTCAGCTGACCTTGACCTTGGCCCCATGTTAACCTTGGTTGCCCCATTGTTGACCCCCTTGGTTGTTGAAGCCTTGACTTGACCATACCCTTAGATTGTAGCCTTGATTCTCTTGCCTCTTGATTGTTCCAATCATTTCTCATTCCCATGGCCGCGACAGTTCGGGGTCTAAACACCACAATATGATGTATCGTGGTTTGTTCCCCCACATATGTTGCAAGAGAAGGAGTTGACTTGTTGTGACTAGAACCTTGGCCTCCTTGTTTTGAGGTGAAAGGTTTTTAACACGCTTGGCGAGGAGTCGAGTTGTGCTTGAATCTTCATACTCTCATCCATTCTATCTTTCCCCTCTCCTTAGGTAGTGTCTCTTCTCTTGCTCCTCCCCAAGAGTAGTTTCTAACCACCTCTTCAATGGTCCCCTCAACTCGATCTTGAGGTATCTTGGCTAATTGGCCACCACAACGGCATCCAAGTTCGCTCTCGATCTAGGTCTAACCCATCATAGAAAAATTAATCAAGAGTGGTTGAGGTAACATGGTTGGACATGCTCTCAACAATGCTTGGAACCTATCCCAAGCCTCATATAGTGGCTCCATCCTCCTCTTGGGCGAATTGCCCTATATCCCTTCTCATCTCAGCAGTTTTTGATTCTGGAATGAACTTGTTGAAAAAGGCCTTGGTGACATCCTCCCAAGTAGCTAAGGAATTAGAAGGCAAGCTATTAAACCATGCCTTAGCCTTCTCCGCAAGAGATGCTCGGAATAGATGCATCCGGATGTAATCTTGAGGAACTTGATTCGTCGTGATTAGCTCGCAAGTTTCCATGAATTTCTCCCAATGGGAGATAGGATCCTCATGACCAAGCCCAGAAAATGGCTCCCTTTGGACCATAGATGTGTAAGATGGATGGATAGTGAAATTCGTGGTGGTGGTTGGTAAGAGTATCCCACCACGTCTTTCAAAGCGATCTGGCGCCCCAAAATCATGGAATAGGGGTTCCGACGCCCTTCGCTCCTCTTCCCTCGCCATACTAGAATTTTCGTATGCGGAATCCAAGGTGAAAGAATGTTCACCCTCCTCTGCTTGATGTATAGGTTCTTGAAAGATAGGATTCTCGTAAACACCCGCTCTTCGCGCCCTTCGATATACACGAAATGTTCGTTCAATCTCTGGATCAAAAAGGGGGTCAACGGGACCGGCAGATCGCCTATTCATACACCAAAGCTAAATAGAGRGTAAGCACTGACAATTAAGCTCAAATAAACAAAATGAAAGCAATTAACTTATCTAAACTAATCAACAAATTTTAACCGTTGTTCCCCGGCAACGGCGCCATTTTGATAGAGGATTTTGATATCCTTCCTCAAAAACCCCAAGATGTAGTATAGTAGGGGATCGAACACAAGGAACTACGCAAACTGGTTAACTAARTTAGCTAAGGTTCAGGATTGATTAAGTAATTTTTGGGAAACACCAACAACTACACTATCAAGAGATTAATTCAAATAACTAAGGAATCTAGAGCATGAGATCCGGAATAATCTTATAATTCGAGTATGTCTTACCATTTACATGAAACTCGGAAAAGGGGATAACTCTCTCGTATTTTCTCTCACCGTCCCGCAAGGACCCCAATTAAGAGATTGAGGTTGAGTAAAAGAGGTTGGTATCCCTTAAGGCCTCACCAAGACTCACTCAAACAACCCACCTTTGTATCAAGAGTGAACCAACAATCCTAAWCATTCTAATCCTCTCTCGAGGCATCATCATGTTCATGGTCTTTTAAGGAGTGAATGGATAACATACAAAACTCATAAACAAAGCATGAATGGAAACCAACATCAAGAATAACCTTGATCAAGGGCTAATCTAATGCTCACCACACTCAAAAACCACCTTTCCCTTTACTTCACTTATTGGCAAGACAAAACCCCAAATTATTCGAACAATTCCATCACACAAGCCCTAGAAAGAGGACTACTCGCAAATCATGGTAAACAAAGCAATAAAACAAGAATGAAGCATGAGACTAYGGCTAAACATGATTAACTACTCAAATGATAACAATAAGCAAGTAATAAGGGCTAATGAGTACTAGTAACTAATAATAACAAGTAACAAAAGCAAGTAAGAACAAGAAAACTAAGAGATGAGTGAAGAAGATACCAAAGCTTGTATTAAATGTGAGGAATGATTGGCAAAACCAAGAGTCGATTACAAATCCTAAGTGAAAAATGAACTTTCTCTCTCTAAAGATGAGCTAAAAATATTTTCTCTTTACTCTACTTCTAAAGAAATCAGACTTGGCAGCCAAAAGTGAGCCAAAAACTATTTATGCAAGAGGCTCAATGGGCCAAAAATAGGCCGAAATCCAGTAGGAGCGGTCGCTCCCTGGGTTAGGAGCGGTCGCTCCAGACAGGGGAACGATCGCTCCAAACAGGGGAGCGATCGCTCCAGATAAGGGAGCGATCGCTCCAGATAAGGGAGCGATCGCTCCAAACTAACCCTAATACGAGGATTTCATTGCTCAGGTCGCTCCGTGGTCACTCCATGGTCGCTCCTCCCTCACTCCTAAGTCTCTGGAAAGTTGCTTAGGAGCGATCGCTCCAGAGGATTGGAGCGACCGCTCCTGGTCGCTCCAGGGTCGCTCCAGGCCATTTTCTTCCTCTTTTTGCTTCCTTATTTTTTGCTTCCAAGGCCCGTTTCCTAGCTCCTTTGCCTCCAACACTCCTCCATAAGAGTCCATAACCTACAAATCAATCAACCAAATGTCAAAGTAGGTGCCAAAATATCAAATTTACAACCAAAATGCATCTTTTCTACACAAATGACTCCAATACTCTAGTAAGATGCAAATGAGCTGAAACGGGACAAATAATACACAATAGAGCTCAAAACATAGTCCAAAAATGAGAGAAATGAGCCTAATAAGTGGCCAATAAGACCACTTATCAGTGGCCAATCCTCACATCACTCATAAAGCACCTTGAAGGTTCAACAAGTAAATCAATCAACTCCAAACAAACCCACATTTCAATCAAGCCATCAAACAAAGCCAAGCCTCCCCTCCCCTAGCTAAAAATCTAGCCTAGAAGAGGCAACATGGAAGAAACAACAAAGCAAAGCAAGAACCCAACTACTAGCATGAAACCCATGTTTGCAAATAATTAAGAACAACAATCTAACAATATAAATGTAATAACTAGAAAGGAAATGAAGTAAAGAAGTTTATTACCAAAGAAATGCAAAAATTTTCATTGAAATAGACCAAGTATTGAAGGATTACAAAATTTCTCTCTCTACTCTCTAATTAGGGATGCAAACGGGGCGGGGTGGGGTGGGGATTGCGATTCTTATCCCTATCCCCATCCGAAAATGTAATACCCATCCCCATCTCCATCCTCATCCCCGCGGTGGGTACGATTTTTTTCCCGTCCCTGCCCCGATGGGTTTGTACCTAAAATCATCCCCGCCCCCACCACCCATCAGGGTATCCGACCCCATCTAATACCCATTTCCCAGCCCCATCACCCGACAAATCCCCGCTTAATACCCATTTGTGCAAACAAATTTACATTCGATCATTTGGGCCTTAATACCCATAAGACATATCCAAACTCCAAAGTCTCAAACAAAAACATATCCAGAGGCTGAGAGTTTGTGAATTGTGACTAATTCATGACTTTGTTTTTTTTATGTAATAATTTGTGATTTTGTGAATTCCACTGAACTGTGAGTTGAACTTACTAACTCACTAATCCATACATTGAGTAGCAAGTAATATTGGGCCATAAAATGTACAAAGCCCAATACCTCATATACATAAATAAATATAATTTTAAAACTTATACATCATAATACACATACATTTATAAATTTGTATATTTGTACATATGGCGGGGCGAGGACGGGGAGAGGCAGGGCGGGGATGGGGCGGGMATCACCCAAAACCCATCCCATCCCTGCGGTGGGCATGAATTTTATGCTCGTACCCCCCCGTGACTCATCAAACCGGGACCCATCACTGCCCCGATGGGGCGGGTCTCCTATTAGACCCGCCCCGCCTGCTTCCCTATCTCTAATGGTGTTTCTCTCTCTAGCTAACCAAAAGAAGCAGGAAAAGTACTACTTATACAATCTCCCAAAATGGGAATTTTTGTGTCAAATTGCAAGTACAACCGACTAATGAAGGCTCTGCTTTAAATGCCCACGCATCCGCTTCGTGCCAACAAAGGTGAGATGCGTAATAATACCCAAGCGTCCTCTTCAAGAGATGAAGCTTCCACTCTAAAGGTTAGAGCGAATGCCTAAAACTCTTGGCGTTGCAAAACTGCATCCTCCTTGTTGTTAGCTCTGAACCTCAAAGCGTCCGCTCGAAGTAGGGGAGCGTACGCTTCATACCTTGGAGCATCTGCCTGCAACTCTTGACAATTGTGGCCAAAGCAGAGTATCTGGAGCGTCCACTTCAAATGGCAGACACTAATGAAGAACATGCTCTTGAGGGCGGCCTCATCCAAGCACGCATACCGCCTCACTGGGCGGTACTTAGCCAATTCCGCACCAAGGCCCATCCTATAGGCGATCCAAGTAATCATATCCCCAATTCAAATAGGCCCCATGCTCGCTTATTGTTCCTCAAGTGCTCAAAACCTTTTCATAAGAAGATAACCAAGGTTGTGCTTGTGCATAGGGTCATCACTAAACACATTCTCCCCCTCAATTGCAACCCACAACAAATAGAGCTCTTGGTTCGACATTTTTCCCAAGTCTTTCCAAGATAGAACATATAGAAGAGCATGCGGTGAAAGTATCTCATGGCCGCATGATGAATTTRCGAGGCTTTGGAAGCATTTGAAACAAAGACCGTGTCCCATGTGTAATTCGGCACCACCAACCAACCTCCGAGTATTGTTCCACTAGATCACCCGCCACGGAAATGTCCACTGCATTCGTTCTCCAACCCATCAACTCATTCAACTGAGGCAAAGTGAGTGAATACGACTTGTTGAACATTCTTAACATCATCAAAAACCCCTCATACCCTTCACCTTCTCCGGGCGTCCGTAGAGAAAAACTTGCCAAAAACTGGTAAGTAAGGCAAGCATATGTAAGCGAAGGTTGTTTCGGAGTCCCATCATCCGCACTTGTAACAAACTCATTGGGGATACGGGGCATCAAAAAGTCGTTTAGCCCAAACGTTCGAGCCATTTTCTGAATTTTATCATCAATCCCCAACCTAGAACAAATTCCCCATTCGTAGAACAAGGTTGGACGGATTTCCCTAGTCTCCAACTCCGCCAATTTTTCAATATGATCCTTCTTTTTTAAGTTAATCTTATACGAGTCGGGCCTTAGGTCCTCCCCCGAAGAGGATGTGGCACTCCTGTCGTGCTTTTGGGGGGGCCAACTTTCTCAACGTCTTTGTAAACACACAATACTTACAACAGCAATATACGGTGAAACCACAATGCAAGGCCAACAACAACCTCTACTTCTCAATAACCAAGTTCAAGGCAAAACCAACTCCACAACCCTTACTCAAAGCATCAACACAAAAATACTCCTCAATATGAAAATTCCACAACAAAACACCTCAAACCAACAATCAAACAAGTCCACCAAGCACAAGAACCACAATTTCAAGAATTCAAGCAAAAATATCCTCAACTTAGGGTTTGAATGAAATTCACCAAATCAACAATTATTCGCAAAGTTCACCACATTTGAAGCCTAAGCATAGAGTTTCCAAGATACCTTACCAAAATTGAAGAATTCTTACCCTTGATAGTGAAGAGAGCAACTTAAGTCCTCAAAAATCCAAGTCCCTTGCTCCAATGGCAGACCAATTGATGATAAACAAAGAATTTGAGAGAGTTTTGTGTGAAAAATAAAAAATTTGAGTGAGAATTTTGAGTGAGGAAGAGAGGGAAAATGGTGAGAATTGAGAGTTTGAGAGGAAGGAGAGAGTGAGAGTGACGTGAGTTTGGAATATTATAAGAGTGATGGGAGATTTAAAGAGTGAAAGGGATAGAAAAGGATGTGCCAAAATTTGAGGAGCCGATAAGAAATCGCGAAAATCAATTTGGAGCGGACCTTCAAGTTTGGAGCGGACGCTTCACCATCAAACCATTATACGCAGGACCCAAGCAGACGCTTCATATAACCAAGCGGACGCCCCAACCATTAAAGCAGACACTTCCCAATTTGGAGTGGACGCCTCAAAATTTCGACAATTTCCTTCAAAAATCTGGCTATTAACTAAAGTGGACGCTTCGAAGTTTGGGGCGGATGCTTCACCATCAACTCAATAAGGTCCAAGCGAACGCTTCGAAATCCCAAGCAGACACCTCAAATTTTCGACATTTTCAACCCTTCAAACCCAAAGTATGAAGCGGACGCTTCAAGGTTAGTTTGGAGCGGATGCCTCAAACTTTCGACATTTTTGGTCCAATTTCAACCTCGTAATGAAGCGTACGCTTCAAAATCCGAAGGGGACGCTCTATAAGTTTAAGCAAAAGCTTCGAGTGGTTAAAGCGGATGCTTGAAACTCTTGACATTTCTCAGCAATCAAAGCCAAAATGTCTAAGTGGACGCTCTAAATGCCTGAGCGGACGCTTCAAATCCTAGTACTTAGCCAAAAACTCCAAAATCCTCAATCACCTACATACACAACACAATACTCACATATTCGCACATCAAGGGTCATTGATGGACACTCAAACTTACCACCATGATTAAGAAGTCGAGGCAACCAAATCCGAAAAACCTCATTGAGGGGCTAAATCACCCCTACTCAATAAATAATCCTCCAAATTTTGCCATGAACCGATTGAAAAAAATATCGACCAAAAAGACAAAACAAAAACAAAACCAAGTATTTACAAGAATAGCTTGTTTTACGGTCACAAGCTCGACCCATAGGAAAAATGCATCAATCAGGGGCAGCCTCAATAGGCGGAGAATCTAGCGTGAGTTAATGGAGCTTCCCCACATCATGCTTAGGGAGATATCGCTTAATCCTTTGACCATTGACCATAAAACGACCACCGTCACCTTCCAATTCAAAAGAGCCATAGGAGATGACTTAGGTGATATTGAAAGGCCCCGACCATCTCGACTTTAACTTCTCCGGAAAGAGACGGAGGTGAGAGTTGAAAAGTAGAACTTGATCACTGATCCTTGATTCTTTTGTCATGCCAAGCCTTGGTCCTTTCTTTGAAGAGCCGTGAATTCTCATAAGCATCATGCCGCAACTCCTCCAACTCGTTCAACTCGATCAACCTCTTCTTTCTGGCCAAATCCAAATTCATGTTGAGCTCCTTGATTGCCCATCTTGCCTTGTACTCCAATTCCAAAGGTAGATGACACCCTTTCCCATACACAAGACGATATGGAGTGGTCCCAATGGGCGTCTTGTAAGTCGTTCTCAAAGCCCAAAGGGTATCATCAAGCCGTAATGCCCAATCCTTCTGAGTCTTGTTCACCAACCTCTCCAACCAGTTCTTGATTTCTCGATTAGACAACTACACTTGCCCTTGAGTTTATGGGTGGTATGGCAATCCCACTTTATGGTGCACCCCGTACTTCTTCAAAAAAGCCTCAAATTGCCTTTTAGCAAAATGTGAACCACCATTGCTAATAAGGCATCTTGGCACACCAAAACACGAAAAGATCACCTTTTTGAGAAGTTTCAAATTAATACCACTTGTGATCATTAGTTGGGGAAGGTATAGCCTTGATCCATTTCGTCACATAGTCAACCACAACCAATATATATTGATTTCCAAGGCTTGACACAAATGGACCTATAAAATCAACTCCCCATACATCGAAAGGTTCGACCTCTAAGATAGATTGTTGAGGCATTTCATCTCACTTCGTAATACGACCCATCCTTTGACACCGGTCACATCTAGAAATAAACTCATGGGCATCTTCGTGCGTCGTTGGCCACCATAGAAGGCAAACAAGAGTTTTGTAACCGTCTTGTCTATACCGCCATGACCTCCGTAAGCTTGTGTGTGACACCTATCAAGTACCCCTTCCACCTCAAGCATGGGGATGCACTTGCGACACAAACCGACGCTACATTGCTTATAGAGGTGAGGATTGTCCCAAAAATAATGCTTCACTTGCTAGAAGAACCTTTTCCTTTGTTGAGAGTTATAATCATGAGGTTCAATCCCACAAGCCAAGTAATTAGCAATGTTCGCATACCAAGGAATGGTATTGGAGACAATGGCCATAAGGACGTCATCATGGAGGTCATCATTAATAGGGTCTACCCCCTCCTCTTGGGCAAGATGGTCTAATGGCAACCGAGACAAGTGATCGGACACTAGATTCTCACTACCCTTTTTGTCACGAATCTCCAAGTCAAACTCTTGGAGGAGGAGCACCCATCGTATGAGATGTGGCTTTGCATCTTTCTTATCCATCAAAAACCTCATCGTCGCATGATCCGTGTAAACAATGGCCTTGTTACAAACGAGGTATTAGCAAAACTTGTCAAAAGCAAAAAACCACGACAAGCATCTCTTTTTCTGTGGTGGTATAGTTCTTCTGAGCTTCATCAAGTGTGCGACTAGCATATGCAATCACATTCAACATCTTGTCTACTCATTGTCCAAGGAAAACTCCAACTGCAAAATCACTAGCATCACACATTAGTTCAAACGGGAGTTCCCATTAAGGGGCTTGCACTATTGACGCATTCACTAGAACATGTTTCAAAGATTCAAAAGCTTTAGTGCAAGCCTAATCAAATAGAAACTCCGTATCTTTATGTAGGAATCCCGTCGAAGGCCTTGCTATAAGAGAGAAATCCTAAATAAATCGGCGATAGAAGCCGGCATGCCTAAGAAAAGCATGCACTCTCGTGATTGACGTAGGAGGAGGAAGTCTCTCTATCAACGAGACCTTGATGGGGTCAACCTCAATGCCWCTTTCGGAGACATTATGCCCGAGGACAATGCCTTCCTCGACTATAAAGTGGCACTTCTCCCAATTTAAGATCAAGTTTGTCTCTTGACACCTTTTGAGCACATATTCAAGGTTTAGTAAACATGTGTCAAAAGACAAACCAAAAACACTAAAATCATCCATAAACACTTCAATCTCTTTCTCTAACATGTCGGAGAAAATGACACTCATGCATCTTTGAAAAGTAGACGGTGCATTGCATAACCCAAATGACATTCTTCGGTATGCAAATTTACCGAATGGTCAAGTATTGGTGTTGTGTTGGTGTAGATACCAACATTTGTCCCTAGCCCAATACGGCCAATGATAAGACACTCCTTTGCAACACACAAGCTGAATTGAGAGAGCTAGGGCTCTAACAGACCCTTAAAAAAAGTTTCACTACACCGGGTACATTTCCCTACACTACACCGGGTACATTTCCCTACACAAAGCACACAAGCTGAAAGGAGAGAGCTAGGGCTGCCCCCAACTCAGCCACGCACCTTACAACCACCCAACTTGCACCTCTCCAATTCGCGAAACCCGAACACCATTAACGTTGCAAACCCAATTTCAAACCCCATAAAATACGAAGAACACAACAACAACAATTTCAACTTTAAGGGTTTGAATTTGGGCAAATTTTGGTTGCAATTTGGGGGTAAATTCGAGWAAAAATTTGAGGGTAAATTGAAGATTTGAAATCGATGATGGTTGGGTTCGAATGGGTTGCGGTGGTTCAAAGGGTTTGATTGTTTGGGTTCGATTGGTTATTGAGTTTGATTGGTTGCTAGGAGGCGGTGGTGAGGGGGCAGCGGCGTCGATGGGTTCGAATGCTAGTAGATGATAATGATGGATGGTGGTTACGAGATGGGGAGGGGGGAGTTGTTGTTTTTTAAATTTTTTTAAATTAAACTTAACCATGTGTGGTTAAGTTTAACCATGAAGGTTATAATGTAGAAGGGTTATATAATTCAGGGGTACAATAGAGACGACCAAAAAATAGGGGTATATTGTAGAAAACGCGATTTTTTCAGAGGGTATATCGTAGAAAATCCTTAAAAATTAATTATAATTAAATCTAAATTAACTTAACCAATTATAACCTCTCACCTCACCCTCCCACAGTCCCACCGACCCACCCCACCCTCCCACCTGCCATCTCACCCCCACCTCACGACCTACGTGCCGCCACCACCTACCACCGTCACGGTCACCCTCACAGCCACCAACACCTACCACCCTCACACACGAATCAGTGAATCACAACCACCTCACCACCACTCACCAATACCCCTCTCCACCCACGTCCCACCTTACCACACCCACTGCCCCTCACGAACATCACCACCACCACCACTGRCACCCCACGCACCAATCCACGATCCACCTCACGCACCACCATGACCCACTGCCCCTCAACCAGCACCAATCTTCACCCTCACCACCCTCACCCACAACCTCACGCACAACACCACCACCACCACCACTGCCACATCACGCACCAACCCACGACCACCTCACGCACCACCACGACCTACCTCACTACCTCACCTCACCAACCCACCTCACCACACCCACTGCCCTTCATCCCGCACCATTCACCACCCTCACCACCTTAACCTAGCTGCAATTGACCGGAACAGAGTAGAGGAGACAGAGACAGCTGCAGGGAGAGAGAGGGGGAGGAGGAGAGAGAAAGAGGGAGAAACGGAGGGAGAGGAGGCAGAGAGAGGGAGGAGGAGGAGAGAGATTAAAAAGGGGGTTTTAAAGGGAAAAAAATTAAATATAATTCTAACCTGTACAGAAGGTTGTAGGTCATAGGGATCAATCTTGGAAGGCACCCCCCAAAGTTGAGATTATTCTGGAATAATCGCAAGTTGGGATTATTTTTGGAAGACCCCCTAAAGTTGGGATTATTTTTGTGAATTTTTCCTTTAATAAAATGAATTTCGAAACAAATAAATTCATAAATTAAAAGAGAAATCTAGAAAAGTCGAGAATGATCTAGAATATTTTAGAAGGCACTAGTGGATAAAAGGACATCTGCCTCCGGCCAAAATAGAGCTGCTGCCTCGGGCCTAGTCCGCATTACAAGCAGACGTCACTGCAACTCATTTAACAATGCCTCGGGCATGCCCGAGGCATTTAGACGTCCAAATGCCTCGGGCATCTTAAATCCCCAAGGCATTTAAACATCCAAATGCCTCGGGTTTCTTAAAAGCACGAGGCATTTCTGACATTAATTGCTTCGAATTTTTTGTAAACCACGAGGCAATTGTGATTTCTTTTAGCCTGTAATGATAATTTAATGCGTCGTGCTTATGTAATACCCGAAGCACTTAAGTATTTTTTTTAAAAAAAAATAATATTAATACACCAATTTCAACCTGAACCTGTCCAAAAAGAGCTAATTTTCCCAAATCTTATCCATATAGCATTACAATGATAAACCGTCATACATCGTTTCATTGAAAACAAATATTCCCATATGTATCATCATTACATCAATTAACCTAAAATATTCCAAAAACATAGCTAATAATATATCATCTATGTTAGCTATATAAGCTATTAACCCCCAAAAAGTTAATACTAACTACAAAATGCATAATGTTATGTAACACCTACCAAGCAGACTATATATAAGTTCAAAGACAATTTTCCGTAATATAAGTTGCACACTTGTCTCGAACTTCATTGATTTCTTCAACTGCAAAGGGCCTTTGCATTGCTGTGTTGAAAACCTGACGAAAAAAACATGAAAAAACATGCATAAATGATTTAACACTTCATTTAACATATTCTTTAATTTATGAACTATAACAATAACACTACATGTTTTTAAAAAATTCATATCCATATATATTTTAAGGTGTTTTTTCCCCAACATCTCATAACTCAACCTACTACATATTTTTGTGTGAAAAAGAAACCTACTACATATTTTAAAACATTATTCATGTCCTTTAAAATTCATTTAGGCTTTTTAACATTTGTTTACATTCAATTAGGCACGGCAAGGTCAAATACTAGTGACCTTGGTCATTTTTAAGAGCTGTGTTCCCTACTGCTCACAACACTACCTGTAGAAACCCAAATGCGTCTCCCTAAATGAGTAAGCAATGATGAAACATACCACGTTTCGTGATCAATTTGATTCTGAAAAGACGCAGGTGAACTCATAAAAAGCTCGAAATAAATGAAGTAATGCTCGAAATCATGTGTCAAGGGTCAAATAAGAGGCAAAAAGTATTTTCTTTTATTTCTTCTAATTATTTTTCTATTTTTGGAATTTTCTTTTTAACTTTAGGTTTTTTAAATAATTTATACTGGTGATGTTCATCATTTTCACTTTTCATTGCATTCTTCTCATTTTTCTGAGTTCACCAGTATTTTTAGATTATTTTTCCGATTTTTCTATAATTTTCTATGAATTTTACAATATTTACAAAAATCAAAATACGCAAAAAATACATAAAAAATCATAAAATACTTTTAAAATACCAAAAAATACATGGAATGTTCTAGAACCCCCTAGAGCCGTATTTTCTTGCAAAAGCGGGTGTCTAGGTTCAATCACAATCCGAGAAGAATCGGAATATTTTCGAAGAATATCGGGAATAATTGAGCGTATATACGCTCTGAGAAGCGTATATACACTCCTGCGAGCGTATATACGCTCCTAAGGCCGGAGCGTATATACGCTCCTTTGAGCGTATATACGCTCAAACCCTATGCTCAAACTCCTTTGAGCGTATATACGCTCGTTTTGAGCGTATATACGCTCGTTTTGAGCGCATATACGCTCGTTTTTGCTTTTTCGTGCCTATAAATACCCTCCTTTGCCTCATTTTCGACAACCTTTTCACACGTTACGAAACTCCTTATACGTGCTTATTCTCCTTCACTCATACTCTCTTTTCACCACAAATACATACAAAATACGAGTTCTTGCGTTCTTTTCAAATCATATTGACGACCGAAATCAAGGTATAACTCTGAGGTTACTCACCCAAAACCTTCATTTTGCATTCTTTTAACTTGATTAATAATTGTTACGAGTTCTAATTCAATTAATAAAATGTAGAAACCCACTTTTAAATTGTTTTCATGTAAATACGTAGGACTATTAACCACTTATTCGTTGTTGTCACCTTTAATTTCATCTTTGTTTTTATTATTATTATTATTATTATTATCATTATTATTATTATTATTTGTTATTATTATTATTATTATTATTATTATTATTATTATTGCTATCGTCCATACTAACATATTTGTTTGCATTGTTAAGCGATTCAAGGCGAAGTCTTAATAATCTAACATTTGTTCTATCCTTTGTCTTGATAGCGATTCAAGGTAGGGATTTGTATATATATAATTTTTGTTTATTATTATTTCTTGCATATATATTTTTAATCATCTTTGATATTTGTATAAATAAGACCGAAATTTAATTGCTTGTCACATTAAAGTCACATAATTATGGACAACTGGTTTTCTAGGCTCCTTGTTAATATTGGCTAACAACAAAGTGATCGCCTTATCCATTGTAGAAGTCATTGTTTGTATAATAGTAACCCACCTAGTAACCTTTAGGATTAGAGCGCTAATAAGGCTTGAAATTGCTAAGATATGTGTATCCAATAATCATGATGAATGGAATTACAATGAGACCGGAGTAGAGGCCGCTACAGTCGGGCGGATTGGGTCAAAGATTTAATCCGTACCATGTCCCGAACCCACGAGCTGGTTACTGGATCGGACCGTGGGGCCTTTGTTTTGGCACCAACGTTTCGGGCGTCCGTGATTAACTTATAGGCACGGTGGCGATCCCCTGACTCGACAACACCCAACGCACTCATGTGCGGGTTCTATGGCTAAGCCCAAACATACTACACATCGATGTAGGCCCAAGCCCCCGCGGGGGCCCACGGTCTACACTACCTAATACAAGTTTTAAAACTTTATGCATGTCCTATAACATTCATTTAGGCTATCTAAGACTTGTTTGCATTCAATTAGATGCCACAAAGTCATTTAGGATCAATACTAGTGAAGTTGGTCATTTTTAGGTGTATTTTTCCCCAACTTCTCACAACTCTACCTTTACATGTTTTAAAACTTTATTCATGTACTATAACATTAATTTAGGCTTTCTAAGATTCAAAAATATATGCAAATAACCAAATGTGATGCTCAATACAATAAGGAACAAATTCACATACAAGTATACAACCAAGTCTTGAATGAACGAGTAAAGGTAAAAGTCTATACTAWAGTACCCATCTTGTAGATTAAAGTACATGAAAAAAATTAGAGAAGATGAAATTACCCTAGAAAATTAAGTGAAAATTCAGAAATTAAATCAAAACACCCAGAAAACTAATGAAAAAAATCATTAAATGAAAAAAAGAAAAACAGAAGATAGATGACAAACTCAATAAACCCAAAAGATCAAGAAATCTATTTAAAAACCCCAAGAAAAATAGATGTAAAATCAAAAATTTAAATATAAAAAAACCCCGAAAAATAAAATGAATAACAAATCTAGATGAAAAATCGAAAAAACCATTAAAATGGAAAACGCAAATTAAAACAAATCAATAAATCAAACTCTTGGAAAAATCATTTGAAAAATAAAAAAATGAAATAGAACACTAAACAAATCGATAAATCAAACACTCAGACAAAAAGAAAATTAAAAAAATTGAAAACCCAGAAAACATACAAAAAACAAAAATTAGCAAAATTCCAAAAAAATCCTAGCAAATCAACGAAATTCTAAGAATAACCAAAGCTTGAAACTTAGAACTATAAAATAAGAAGAGAAATAGTGCAACAAAAGCCAAACAAAATGCATTAGATAATAGAAATTTACCTGTGAAAGTCGAGCAAGCCAGCGACAAAGCGAATGAACAAAAAAATCAAAACAAATGAAAAAACCTAGATCTGTTGTAGCTAAAAGCCTTAAACTTCAAATCTAAACAAACGAAATAGAGACATAAAAATTTAAAACGAATTGATGAAAAGGGAGATAAGAGAGAGAGAAAGGACAAGAAATTAAATAGATTGATGTGAAGAATTGAGTTTTAGATGAATTGAAGTGGAGAAGAAAAGGAATAAAAATAAAAAAAAGACAACAAAGAGAAGAATCTAGACTTATGGACTTAAGGTTACTTACGCGTGTATAGTGGTGGGCTGGTTTGTAAACCGGAAAATAAATAAATAAAAATTTATTGAAAAAAACAAAGAAACCGGTTATATGTATAACACGTTTCTTACATGCACTAAAGAGACCGCTTGTTCTGAATATCCGGTCTCTTWTCTTAAGAGACCGGTGAATTGACTTAACCGGTCTCTTATTAGTGGTGATTTTGCTCATTTTTGTAGTAGTGTGTTTTAAAATTTTATTCATGTCCTATAACATTCATTTAGACTTTCTAAGACTTGTTTGCATTCCTACAATAGTCCAGAATATAAAATGTAATGCTTCCCTATCATAGGGAAACTATATGGATGACCAAAATGAGAAGGATATGGTAGAGGCCCTAAATCTAACATACCTCCTCTTAGAACAAACAACTTTTTAGCATAACAACCTCTAATATTAACATTTTACTGTTCTTCAAGGTGAAGAAAACATTAAGAGAAGACATTTGTTTCGTTAAGTAATAGTCATAATACATGCACCTCCCTCCTACCCAACATTTGCATACATTAATCTCATGTCATAAACAGTCCAAGTATAGAAACATTAAAAAAACTTGAGTTAAATTTCCTCTGGAAAACATCAGAAGAGGGTTTAAGAAGAGCTCCTTACTTAGCCACTCATTTCTTAATCCCCAAAACTATCATTATCCAGCAAATTACTTATTCAACTCAGAACTTGCAGTTCAATTTCAAATCACAAATGCTACTAATGCAGAAATTCCAACAAATAATAAAAAGTTGCGACAATTCAAAGTCTTAGTAAAGCACAATTGTACTTCCAAATATTCACAACTTAACCAGTACTCACAAACTCAGTTCAATACTTATAATTTCAATAACTAAACTCACAAATCAAATTTAGAGATTCAATTCAATTACAAATTCATCAATAGGCAACCAAGACTCAGAAACACGACTACAAAAATTTGACACAAATCGCAATTCAAGTCCAAAAATTGCAACTTTTTATATAAAAATTCTGATTAAGTTTGAATTGCCATCTCAACTCAAAACAGGCTCAATTTGCGAATTAATCGATAGCTTCAACTAAATAATAAACTTAATTAAAGGGTTAAGCAATCACCTCAAGGAGTTGTAAACTCCAAAAAAAATCGACCCAAATATAAGCAAATAATCCAGAAAACCACGACACAAAGCAAATCCCACACATTGGTGTGGGATTTTCGTGCAAAAAACGACCCCAAGAGCAGCATCAAGCAGCAACATTCGAGTAGGAAAACGAGCAAATATACACCCCAACTCAGATTTTCGAGTGGGGATTGAAATCCACCCGAAAGACCCAAGTAAATCGTCCCATATGCAGCACGAACAAGGCTTGGAAACCATTTAAATTTCGCCCGAAATTCACCAGAAAATCGCTCCAAAAATGCACACAAGCTTCGAATTTCGAACCATGGTACCCAAAAATCTCAACGAATTTCGCCCGAAAATCGATCACAACACCGAGCTAATAGATTTCAGAATCGCCAGAAAAATCGCTCAAGACCCTTAAAAATATGAAATTTTCGTGATCCCTAACCCCCAAATTCGAAATTTAAACCCAAATTTGGGTTTAAATGAAAAATCTGAAGCTTTGAATAAAAGAAATGGAAAAATATGAGTGATGTGAGGGATGAGAAGTGAGATTGTGTCGAGGAGTGAGATTGAGTGAAGTGTTGAGTTGAAGTGAGTGATGAGAGTAGTATGAGATTTCGTGAGGAAATTCGTGAGAGTGAAGGAGTTTTTTTTAATTTGTTTTGTTTGTTTGAAGTAGGATAGATTTATTTGTCTTTTAATTTTTTTCCCAAGTAATATTTATTCATTAATAATTGAAAAGAATGGGATGAATAGTTGGAGGGATATACAATGGTGTGTCATGTGTGGGAATTGAAACTGTCAAATGCCTCGGGTGTTGAAAATTAGAAAGCATTTGGTAGGGTATTTAAATGCTACGGGTTTTACAGTACCCAGGATTAAGTGTTAAATGCTTCGTGTTTTTGGATACCCGAAACATTTGCAATATATTAGATTTTGTCCGATTTTTCCATATGCTGGAGAGGGTAACTCTTTGATCTCTCAGGGAAGCCAAAATCATAATCACTAGGCATATTCCATTGAGCTATAGATTAGATCATAGGAAAATACATAAGTCGCAAATATGTAGCATTAAGAGATATTAGATGAAAGAAGTAGAGAAATTACTATTCTATCTATCTTTTTCGTCTAGCCTATAGATACAGTGGCCTCAATTCTTTTATTGCGACGACATGCAACGAAATCAACTTCGAAAGTGGTCAAGGCATTATTAGGTTGTAGGAAGATGCACCGTGTACTAGAAAATCCACTTTTGTATAATATTAGAGGTTACCCGGTGCGTTTTAAGGTACGAAGTGATAGTCTTTGTTAATTCAATAATTTATGGGATTTGGTGTAACGTAAATAAGATCGGCAGAGGTCCCCATTGGGTAAGAGAGTCTTCCGATTACCTGTCCGAAACTCATGATGTGCGTTACTTGGACTTATAGTGGGGTCATTCTAGGTGTGACGATAGTTCGTGGCAGAGTGTCGAACGTCCGTGATACCTGTATGAAGCACGGTGGGGATCCCCTCTATCGACAACACACTCCTACGCATTCAATGCGAACTCCATGGCTAATTCCATGACATTAAAAGTGAGGCACCCATTAAAGCGGGCGAAGCCATACATTTAATGCTCAATGTTGTGTTTTGATTAGATTATTTGAAGACTTGATATCCTTTTAAAAGAAGGAAAATTGTCATCATCTTCTGGTGGTTCTATAGAAACATATCAATTGCCATTTGAGTCTGATTCAATTGATTAAATTCACCTTCTGTAGATTTGCTATAGTTAAGCATTATTATAGAGGAGGTTATTGGTCTTCTTTAGTGCTAAGAATATTCTCTCCTGACCACAGTGCTAAAATTATACAGTTTCTTGAACGGAATCGGTGTTCCAGGAGAAATTAACTTAACTCTTATCCTAATAGGTGTCATAGAATGGAAGCCCAAGTTACGGTCGAATCTGAAGTAAGTCTCTGACAATCCATTCTATTAAATAAAACTTTTTGAAATCATTTTTGTGTTAGGTAGCTCTGAAATGAGGATACAGGCAGGTTTTTAGAGGACAAAAGATCTCTTCGATCCCTAATGGGACCTTGCTCAGATCTTTGTTGTAATATTTGCCCTTGTGAGTTACACAATTCTAATATATTGAATTCAAAAAGCTAATCGATTCGTCCATTTAAACAGGCACTGAACTCAAAAACCTCTGAAGTATTATTTTCACCTACCTAGAAAGTGGTAGAGATTTTTCTTATTAAACGACTGTGTCACTTGGTCGTAACTTTACAGCTATGTCATGACTAATATTCTTGATGACCAACTTCGAACGTTGATTTCGTTGGAGTATGATGTCTGCTCATCTCCGAATAAGATTGAGGTAGCGCCAATAGTACTTTTTGTATATAGTGTCGAGTATAACGTGTACAGAGAGACATCCATACTATTTTTAGGTGAACTTGTAGTAATTGCTATCAATATTTCATACTATATATTTCTCTTCTGGGAATATAAGATAATTTTATCCTTGCCGTCTATGCTTTTGTATTCTTTTCAGATCTTAGTCTTTAGTTTGTTCAAAGAAAGAATATACCTAGAGTTGGGTTTGCTTCCGCGGGAGGGTGTGAAAAATGCTATTTTCTTCTCAAAGGAGTCAAATAATAGTGGATGAGTTTAGTGACAGAGGAAAAATCGATCATTTAATATATTTTAGGTTGTATATGTCTGAGATCGGAGTATCAAAAACTAGGACCAATTTCCTCCCCACATTGTATTTTAACACCTTATATACTCCCTTATTTGCATTTTCCCGGCGTACCCTATCTCGTATATCATTATCTATCCTCACATTTTTCATTATCCTTCATGAGCGTTAGTCTCACTTTAAATACTCCATTCTGCATATTCTTACATTTTCAAAACCACCACGAGGCAATATGTTATCTCATGTCATCATTCCACGATCATGAAACACCATATGTGAAATATATTTGACCTTTTTCTGTCCAACTTATTCATTCCCTTCTTTCAAATATTGATTAAAAATTGATTGAATTAATTTTATTACTTGGGAAAAAAAAATAAAAGACAAATAAACCTATCTTTCTCTCAGTAGAAAACATAGAACATCTCTAACACATAAATTAAACATCTCTTCATCGTTTCTATGCAATTCTCTCACATAACGCAAAATACATGCATATCTCTCCTTAATTTTCCATAGTTCAAAATCACTAACCGTTTATTTCTTTGCTATCTACAATCTGATTCCACCCTTTACCTCATCAAGTATTAATCTTTCATAACTACATCTCTACAAAATAAATCCTCAATACTCGAATTAAAACAATTATTCCTCATCACTTTGCTTTTTATTCTCGTCAATGATGACGTTCAGGTGTAGTATTCAGATTTTAACCCAAATTTTGCAACAATTTTTTGTTTTTATATGGGCTCATCTCTCTAAATTGTTCGGTGATATTGAAAGACAAGAATTCAGAGCATCCACCCAATTTCAATTTGTCAAATACGGGGTTTGGGATCACGGAAGATTTTCCATAATTATTTAAATTAGGGGTTCTTTGATGCGAATTTTTCTGGGCGATTTCTGAGATATTCAATATTATAAGCGTGTTGTGACTCAGATTATTGTAGACCTAAATGTGGTTTATCTGAGTTTTAACTTTCGAATCGTTGAGATCGTTTGTTGTTAAGATGTTGTTAAGTACTTGTGAGTTGGCGATCTAAATTTGAGCACTTTGTTATAATTTTGTGTTATTATCAATGAGTTTGTGGACTTTTTATACCTGGCGGGTGTGGAATCTCTCGTTGGAATTTTAAAATGGTTTTCCAAGCCTTGGTCGTTGCTGCAATATGGGAGACATTTATTGGTTCTTTTCTGGTTAAGTTGGATTAATGTAATCTCCACATTAAACCATCTCTCGTCACTAAAAAGTCTGGGTAATATTGAGATTTTTTGTGATATTTGTCGTATTTTATGCTCGAAATGTTGTCATCAGATTTGAATCAGTCTGATCTTGGGTCAATGGAGTATTACGTAATTAATATTGTTTGGTCGGTGTGGGCACGGAGAACATCTTCAATTTCAACAAGTGAGTGTCTATTCTGGGAGTAAATTTATAGGCATTTGTAGTTTTCATTTCTGTGTGATTTCCTCTTTAGTTTTTCTTTTATCTGGTTATTTGCTTATTTTTCGGAAACACATCGTGAGTTTTTGTTGGAGTTTCACACTCCTTGAAGGGTGAGTTCGTGCCGTTTTTAAAGCTTTTTTAGCTTATATTTGTTTTGTTATATTATTATTAACCAGTTGAGCTATCGATTAATCTTGCAATG
>SNQN01009315.1:0-14823 GCA_008642245.1 Bassia scoparia
CCCACGGTCTACACCGAGCATTGATTACAAACTACAAAAAAGGCATCTTGCCAACAATATGCAATGCATGTATTTAAACTTCTAAGACGACGTGGATCGTCTTGTGTTGTTGTGTTTGTTGCGCTGCGTTGTTGAGACAAATGTCGACTCGTTCCTCCTTGATAATGCAAGGGAGGACCTAGGTTGGACCAAGAACTACGTGCCAAAGTGCATGGGAGCAGCTAAAGGGAGCAAAATCGGCCAAAACAAGCCAGAACTCGGCGTAATAGCGCCCAGGCTGGGCGTAATTACGCCCAGAATCGAACTGATTTTGCTCGAATTTCGATTCTAGTCAAGTTTGTTCGRCCTTATTGCTTATAAATAGGGGTTTATKCAAGCCCTAATTCATTTATTACAACCTCCTTAGCAYTTGAAAACCTCTCTTACATTGCTTTAGACTTCATTTAATTCATTACATCAAAGAATTTTGCAACAAATCAGATGGAGAGAGATTTTACTAATGCTTTGAATGATGTGCATCRAAACTTTGATGCTCGTGAAAGGGAGGACCTTGCAAGGCTGAATTGTGATGTTCTCTTGAMTTTAAGATATGTAAGTCTCGATACTAACCTCCTTTATGCTGCTATAAGCCTATGGGACCCACTGATGCATTRCTTTCATCTTCGGGACAAGGAAATTGTTCCTTTGCTTGAGGAACATGGTGCTATTATTGCATGGCCTGTTGTAAGTCTCCCTTGTATCCCTAATACAGCTGATCACTTTGTTGACGAATATGAGCGATACTTGAGACTTAATCCAACTGTTTCACGACGCATAATGCATGGACGGGAAATTGACTTTGCTTGCCTTAGTTGATTCTATTGCTAGTGTTGCCTCTTGCCGTAGAGTTTACCGTAGACATGCAATTATGATCTGCTTGTTTGCGCGTTTCTTATTTGTTCATAGCAAGTCGAATGTTGGTTATGTTAGCATCATTTCTATTGTTGAGCAATGCGAGGCTAGTCGTACTCNCATCATTTCTATTGTTGAGCAATGCGAGGCTAGTCGTACTCYTATGTCGTTGTGCACGGGGGAATTATTCATGATGCTTGACCGTCTTAAAAAGGATGCGCATGCGCCCTTGTCTTGATKCCCCGTTTTGCTGTAGGTACAATATTTTCGTCTGGATATTTGAAAAATAGTGCATTTATACAAATACTTTTGCTTGTTTATTGATGTGCTAAATATTGCACATGCTGMTGTTTCATTGAAGATTTGGTTGATAAAGTGTTTGAGCCTAGTTGAGGCRCCCTAGAATCTTGTCAAATATTCTGCTAAGGGATTCTTTTCCCGTAAGAGGGTCCATGTCAACAAATCTTAGCTTGAGTGGATTCTTCTCCCWGCTGACCATGGCATTCTTGTGCGGTGTACTGTCCCTTAGTGGTGTATTAGGAGTATGGTGAATACTCGTTTATCTCCATATGTGCGTGTAGCTAGCCTGACTGCGTTGACCTTTTACTTCCATTCAAGGGTGATAAGGCAATTTGGGAAAGTTCAGCTTATTCCCGCTGTTGACACAGTTCGTCCTGAGGACAAGCGCTTGYAKTYGGGCAATGCAATAGAGTGGGAAAAATACTGAGAATCCCATTCTACACTTAAGGTGACCCCACTTGCTCRAGGTGACCATAAGATTTCTGCTCATTACCGTGTCTAGATGAATGCCACTGATGTGATGGGTCGTGCTGAGGCAAGATGTGCGGAGCACAAGGACCATAACAAGAGTAAGAGACTAGGTTGTGACTCTATTGAGACCCCTGTTGCTAAGTCTAGAGTTGTTTCTGCCAAGGACAGACTCGGTCCTTGGAAGTTGCCAGTTTGGARTAGGCTTAAAAGATATCCTCCTTTGAGGATTGACTCGAATGTTGTTGAAAGAAGACTTGGGCCTAAAGAGGTGCTTGGAGGTGATGCTAAAGGAAAAGGGAAGGCTGCTGTGGAAGATAGACCCGAGAGACGCAAATGGGCGAGGAAGTCTAATGGTGAGAGCTCAGGTGCAAAGAAGGACGACGCCAAGGAGCAAGAAGAGGAGAGGAAGGAGTGATTTCTTTTTTCCACAACTCTTGTTTAATTTAATGTTTTTTTATTTATSAGTTAATAAAGTGATTGGCCTCCGAGCCACCTTTGCGTGTAATAAGTGAACTTGGAGCTTGAAGTTTCCTTTTGCATTGTAGTTGCTTAATTGTAATTACTAGTAATAAATTACAAACTTRCATTGCTTTTTAWCACCATGAGGAATCAGGCCATCTGTAGTTCTGATGCATGTTGTTATTGTGTTGCTAAGACGCGGTGCACATGTAAGTCTTAGAAGTAGTACTTGTTGAGTTGGTGTAAGTTGGTGAGGCTGTTGAAATTATCGCCATTTGTGTCCATTAGTTAAACTACCCCTTTTGGTAAGATCTTTTTGACAATGTAAGGACCTGTATGGTGATGTATGCCTCAGACGTAGTACTTCTTTAGCTGGTGTATGTTGGTGAGGCTATAGATAATTGTCTTGAGATTTTTATTAGCTGCTTCGATTGCCCCATTGGCTTGTGGCCTGTATGGTGATGACTTGTGGTGCTGAATCTTATAATTGGCAATCAGATCCGCACAATCTGCTTGAAAGTGGGTGCCATTGTCACTAATGATTTCGTGAGGGACTCCATAGCGACAAATGATGTTGTTTTCTATGAATTTTGTCACGTGCTTACGTGGAGCTTAGCATATGACGCTGCTTCAACCCACTTTGTGAAGTAATCTATGGCCACAAGTATGATTTCATGACCTCCTTGCCCGGGCGACGTAACCATCCCTATTATGTCTATTCCCCATGTAGTATAAGGTCTCGTAGAGACAAATGTGGATAGGAGAGACGGAGGAATATGTTGCGCATTTGAGTATTTTTGGCAGGTGTTGCACTTATGGACGTATTGCATGCAATCCCTTTCCATGGTGGTCTAGTAATACCCTAACTAGATGATTTTGGAGGCTAAGAGCTTGTTATACATGTGGGTGCCAATGGTTCCGTCATGGACGTGCACCGTGATCGTTTTTCTTACTTGTTGAGTCACGCAAAGTAAGTGAAGACCGTTGTAGTGGTGGTTGTAGAGTTCTCCAACTTGATGTAAGTACTGAGATACGAGATGCCTCAGAGCTCTTTGTTGCTTTTTTTGTTGCGCTAGAARCGCCAGTTCTAGGTAGTCTTTGATGTCTTTGTACCATGACTCTTCTGGATCGAGGTTCGACACCTTATTTGTTTTGTCTAAAGTGCAGACGTATGCTGGTTCTTGTATTCGTTCAATGACTAAAGGCATTTGGGTCACTAAACTCGGAATTCGCACCATGGATGCGAGCTTTGCTAGTGCATCTGCGAATTGATTGTCTTCGCACCATAGGTAGGTGTATTCGACTTCGTCTACCTGGGATGCAATGTTCTCAAGATAGGACTTATATGAAGTAAGGCTACCATTGTACTGAAATCTGATTTATGATGAGTGAGGAATCACCATATACCCACAATCTCTTAACGTTGAGTGTAACGGCGGCTTGCAAACCCAGAATACATGCCTCGTACTCTGCTACATTATTTGTGATGTCGAAGTCGAGTTTGACGAAAATTTGTGTGTGATCCTCTTTTGGTGAGATTAGAAGCACTCCAACTCCACATCCTTTTAATTAGATGCACCATCGAAGTATAACGACCAACTATCTTCCTCGGTCATCATAAGTTCTTCGTTTGTAAAGTCAAAGTCCTCAGGAAGGACCTCGTCTGGAGAGTCTACTAAGAACTCGGAGACGATACTACCTTTGATAGCTTTTTGAAGCACGAACTTAAGGTCAAATTCGGCGAGCATAACCTTCCATCTAGACATGCGTCTGTTGACTTCTGGCTTTTCARAAAGGTATTTCAGAGGATTCGCATTGCATACAATGTGTACGGTATGTGTGAGCAAATAATGTCGAAGCTTTCGCGATGCCCACACTATAGCCAAGAATTGTTTCTCTAGGGCAGAGTATAGTTCCTTGTATGGAAGGAACTTCTTGCTGAGGTAGTAGATAGCGTTTTCCTTGCCGACAATTTCTTGAGCGAGCATTGCTCCACCGGCGGTGCTTGTTGCTGTAAGATAGAGTCGTAATGGATGCCCAGGGCATGCAGGAGCTAACACGGGAGGATTGGTCAGGTATTCCATTATCCCGTCGAAAGCTTGTTGGCAACTATCATCCTATTTCTTGGGTGCACCTTTTTTCAGTTTCTTGATGATGGTTTCACAGACCCTTGTGAGCTTGGATATAAACCTATTGATTTACTGGAGTCGACACAAGAACCCTCAAATCTCCTTTTTATTTTGCGGTGGTGTAAGTGATATGATTGCTTTGATCTTTGTTGGATCGATCTCGATGCTTCGAGAGCTGATGATAAAACGTAAGAGCTTTCCTGATGTGACTCTGAATGCGCACTTTTACGGGTTGAGACGCATGTTGAATTGTCGGAGTCTCTAGAAGAACTTCCTTAGTGCAAGGGTATGTCCTTCGCAGTCTTTTGACTTGACGATCATATCGTCGACATAGACCTCCAATTCTTTGTGTATCATGTCATGAAGTAGAGCAGTGGTAGCACATTGGTATGTTACGCCTTCATTTTTGAGACCAAAAGGCGTCACAGTGTAATAGTATAGCACCCACGGAGTGGTGAAGGTTGTCTTTTCCATGTCTTCTTCGGCAATTTTGACTTGTTATACCCTGCATATCCATTCATGATTTAGAGCAAGTCATCCTTCAAACTTTCTTTGTTTAAGTCACGACCCGTCCATCTTTCTTAGGTACTGGAACCACATTTGCTATCCATTGAGGGTAATTAACGACCTTAGTAAAGCCTGCATTGTGTCAGACCAATCTGTATCTCCCGCAGCRTGTCGTTGTCGGAGATGTCTACCTTTTCTGTTTGCTCGATGAGGGAAGTTTTCTTTTTATGCTCTTCCATTGCCTATATTAACTCATTGTKGTTTTGTTTGTTTTCGGGTTGTGAATTAAAGCAATCACAAGAAGGAAAAGAGGAGTAAGCAGAAAGGAGTATATTATTAAACATTGGAGAGAGTACAGATATGATTGTCTCCGAAGAGACTTGATTGACAAGGGAAAGGGGGACACTAGGCTCCTTGACAGACTCAGTCTTAGATTCAGAATCCTCGAGCATTAGTCCTTCGCCCATGGTGCACTTGATGACGTTGCCTCCTAGAGTAGTTATCTTCACGGTTTGCTATTTCCGAGTTGCTTCTTCTTAGTGTGCATAATGCTTGCTGGGGATGAACCTTTGAGGGGCTCAGGATGAGTGAACTGCATGAGCTAGAATTTTGGACTCCAGGCAAATTCAGCTATTTCTTTCTTCTATTTGTGGCTGACGCACATGCCTCTAGCCAGAGACTTGATGTTGCARCGTTCCCATATTTCGTGGAGCAGATCTTTAGGAAGGTCGTCCAAGGTCAGCTTGGTGTCGCCGGACTTATCCATTTCGTCCTCTATCGAAGGGCCTTGAACTAGTGCGGTGTTAAGGGAGCTTATGGTTGGTGCAACCACAGTGGGGGTGATGAAGATAGATGGGTCAAAAGCAATTTCGCCTTCTTCAAGCATGAGCACTCCTAGTGGACTTKTCCGAGCGATTGGCTTCTTAGCCCCGGGAGGGAGAGGAAGCCTGCCATCATCAATCATATCTTGTAGATAATCCTTAAGGGTGATGCAATCCTCAAGGTCATGGCCATTGCCACGGTGATACTTGTTGTATTTGTTTGCATCTTATCTTGCTGATGTTTTCTCCACAGTGGGATCAGAGATAGGCGCAATCGGGGAGATTAAGCCTTGATTGGAGAGTCTTTGAAATGCCTTTATTTGAGTCATCCCAAGCGGAGTGTAAGTGTGCCTACGGCGGAAGCGCGCCCTGCCACTATTGCCATTGCCATTGTTATTGCCATTGTTAYTGTTGTTGTTGTTGTTGTTGCCATAGTTGTTAGGAACTTCAACGACATTGATGCTTGATACACCCTTAGAGTTAGACACATCATTCTTTTTGTTGTAGGTTCCCTTGTTCTTGGAGTTTTCTTTTATAAGGTCATCCTCTATCTCAATGCCGATGCGGTAGACCTTGTCAAAAGTTCCTAAATCTAGGTACCGAAGGTAGTTGCGGTATTTCGGGAGCAAGTTGTTTATGAAAATTTTCACCGACTCTATTTCTGAAGCGAGATTCACCATTTGAGCAGCCACCTACTTCCTGCGAGCAAGGTAAACGGTACATCCTTCCTTTTTATCTTGGTTGATAATTCTAAGTTTCCTAAGAAAGGTGGAAACCTGGTTGTTGCTGTGGTATCGCGTCACGAAGGCCTGAGTGATGTCAACCCAAGTAGTAATGTCCTTGTCGGGAAGCGAAAAGAACCACTTCTGATAGATTGGATCTAGCGACATGGGAAACACTTAAGGGAATAAAGGAGCACCAATTCCCTTAATAGCCATAGTGGCAGCCCTAAACCCGTTGAGGTGGAATCTAGGATCGTAAGTTGGCTGAACTTTGGCAAGTCTGCAGCAGAGAATTTCTCGGGGATCTTACTGAAATGTCGTCGAGTTTTGTTGTCTCAAAGTAGGTATTCTTGTAGGTTGTCTTCTAGACCATATTTTTGTGGTTTTTAAGAGTGACCTCGGATGACTTAGCTTGCTCAAGTGCAACAAGCTTGGCTTGCAAAGTATCAACGGTGGCTTACATCTTAGTCATGGCGTCGTTTTCTTCTCCCATTGAATGAGGTGTAAATTGTGTTGTGTCTTCGGTGTCTGTCGTATGAGCGAAAGAGAGTCTTGATCTCGGAATGAGATTCCGAATACGACCCTTCGGAGTTGTTGAAGTGACCGGTTGCTCACCTGAACTAATCGAGCTCCGTATTTTCGAACCCAAACCAGCGGTGTGTTCGAGCTCAGCCCTATCCGTTTTGCACATAGACCACAAGTTATGTTCCATGTCGAATCATCCTGTGATGCAGTGCATGTCTTAGGGGTAATTATTCCCTTGCCTATTGAATGACTCAAAAATGAAAAAAGTGCATGAACATCAGAAAATTTCCTGTGACCTTTTATTTTTCATATTTTCACCTTTTTTGTCATTAATTTTTTCGTTTAATAGAATACTATGCAAATAGTGTCTAGTTTGTTGTGGCATGTGTTGTTAATTTCATAGTATAGGAGTCTAATGCCGGTTKTCCATAGTTATCTTATTAGGCGTGAAACACGAAATTTGCAGGTCTTTGTTAAAGCATATTATATGCGTGAGACAAGCATGCAAGTTGGCCTTAAGGTTGTTTTTAATTTGAATTGTCGAATTGTTTATTAAACAATATTACATGAAAATTACATGGAAAGTCGAATTTCTAATTAAGCATGCAAAAGGGGKTTTAGAATTGAGACGTTGGCCTCAAACCAACCTCACAACACGATGTCAAAAACCAAGGAGGTAGGTTCAGACCCTTGAGAACCCTTGTCGAACCTTTGGAACCCTTGAAAACCTCCTAAATCTGTTGCAAAAGAGTGCTTGAATATGTTATTATGTGTTATTTGAGTGTGTTTGGATGTGTTTTTCAATGTGTTTAAGAGAGAATCAGAGAGAGAGAGGGTTGGACGAGTGCGAGAGAGAGAGAGAGAGGGAGAATCGCCCAAAGCCTCGACAGTCGGAGAAGAAAAGCCTTGAAAATGAATTACGGACTCCCTATTTATTGACAAGGGACGAAATCGGCCAAAAGAGGTAGGTTTTGGGTGTAAGTACTCCCGAAAYTGGTCGTAATGACGCCCTAATTTAGGCGTAATTGCGCCCATCACCTCTTGTATCTTGGCCGATTTTCCTTGCCTCGAATAGTGTGATTGCGATGAAATAATATCGTAATATTATCATATAAATATGTACGTGATTTTATACGATCACAGCTRATATTATTGYGATTGCGGCTGAATTTATTGCAATTTCGAGATATTTAGCAGATTGCTTTACATCAAATAGTGAGATCGTAATGAAACAAAAACGAGATAAAATCATATAAAATATACGCTTGATTTTATACGATTTTAGCTGATTTTATTGCGATGCTCGGGATATTTCGCTTCCTTGGGAAGCTTGTCTCGAGGAAAAATATCCCGGGATGGCCCGCTTTGCTCGGTTTTGCGTTTTTTCTTAAGAAATTCTTAAATATTAAACCATAAATCGAAAAATTATGGAAAAAATATGTAAAAATTCCTTGCAAAAAATAGTATCTTTTGTTAACATTTCTTAAATTTTGGAATTGTTCTCATAATTTAATTAATTATCGTATAATTAATTAAATTGTTGAAAATTCCAAAAATGCTTAGCGAAATTCTGAAAATTTCCGAACAATTCAAGAAAAATGTTTAAAGATAATTGAAAATTACTTGAGAATTAAAACTTACATTTTGAGGTGTTAAATACCTGGAAGAGGTGTTCGGCGTAAGRGAATTTTCCTTTTTTAGGGCCTGTCAAGGTCCTACCTTTCTCGATTTCACTTTGTGTGTTGCAAGGGGTGTCTTATCATTGGCCGTTTTGGGCTTGGGACAAATGTAGGTATCCACAATTTCATTTCCATCTTATTCCTTTCATTTTTCTGATTTCTCCAATATTATTAAATAATTTTTCTWTTTTTACTGTGATTTTCTATGATTTTTACAAGTTTGCGAAATGATTTTCGAAAATAAATAAATTTAGAAATTCGTAGATAAATGCAAGAAATTAAGGAATTATATGCAAAGTTTATCCAAAACTGTATAAAGGTTAATTAGATAGTAGATTACATACAAACATATGGATATTAATTCCCAAACGGAAAGATAGATAAATAAGAAATGAAGCATGAATCGCTTACGTGGAAGTCCACGTCAGCCACAACCGTATATACGGTCCTAATGAACACATATACGGTTGTGATGACCGTATATACGGTCCTAATGAACACATATACGGTTGTGGCCATATATACTGTTGTATCTGTATACTAGATATCGTATTTTACTTATCTTTTCCCATACGCCTCTAAATACATGCTCCTGGTGCTTACTTGAAAATCAATGAATTTTTTTGTGCTTAAGGCGATTCGAAACTCTCCAAAATCTCTCTCACATATCACTCACAAAATCCAAAGTTCTCCAATCCGTCACAATTTTCGGAGTCATTTCTTTACTTTTTATTTTTAATTTTGGATTAATATTATATTTCAGATTTGAATTTCAATCATGTAAATTCATTGGTTTTCAATCGTTTTCGCTTTATTGTAATTGTTTTAAACATCATTGTTAATGCTAACAATCTCTTTTGTTGTGATAAGCGATTCAAGTCGAAGCAAAGTTTTTATACACTAACCTTTGTTTTCTCTTGTGATTGATAGCGAAGCAAGGTAAGATTGWTTCGTATATTCGAGTTTTCTATTATTGCATACTAATCATTTTCTCACATGTATTTTGACATTGTTTATGCATGACACTTTTTGATTGCTTAAACAAGGCCGAAMATTGCTAAATAAAATTAAATTCAGACTAATCATAGATAAAYGGGCTTTAAGCACCTTATTAATTTTATTAATTTGAAGTGGTCACAACAACTAGGCTAGGTAGTGATATGCGCATGATAGAAACTCACTCTTTTAATAGATTTCTAAGGTTAGAGCGCTTCATAAGGTTACAATTGCTAAGTTGTTGTGTATTCAATGGTTTTGATCGAATGGAATTACAATGAGTCAAAGGAAATTCACTAAGGGTCTAATTCTTTCTAAAACAAGTGAAGTTGTCAACATAGCCCTTGCTTGGCCTAAAAACTGTGTGTTTTAGCCCCAAGCCCAATTCATCCTTCCAATACCAATCCATCCTCCTATGCTTAATCCTCCCCTCTAAGACCAATCCATTCTTCCAAGCTGAATCCTTCATTTCATACCCAAATGTTCCCAATTTCCAACACCACCAAGCCCATCGCCTTAACACCAAAAAATGGACTTTATCAAAGAAAAATCAAAAAACTTTTCGACCAAGTTCATCAGCTAACTGACTACATGCATGAACATCAAACCAAAATCAATGTCACGTAGTCAACAAATCAACATTTTGATTTCTTTTGTTGATAGATAGAATATCCTAGTGTTTATGAGTCTTTTCCACTTTGTTTGGTTGAATTTGGTTTAGATTTGAGCAAGTTCTTTAACACCCTCTTATTGTTTGTTTTTTTCGTTTCCATGGCTATTTTCATGCTTGTACTTACTATTTTTGTTGTTTCATTGCTTCCTACAATGTCTTGTGAGTAGTTTACTTGCTTAGGAATGCTAGGGAGCCCAACTATAATCAATTGATGCCAAAATGATATAATCATCTCTTTTCAACTATCTTTGTTCCTAAAATTGTGGTTTCTGAATCTTGCTTGGTTTTGGATTTGGCCATCTAAGGTTTAGAGAGAGAGAGAGAGAGAGAGAGAGTTTGCCTTGTTCAACCTTTGCAAGGGATTGGGGGGTTGATTAGGGTATTAKTTTAATCAATTTTTGACCTTTTCTTGTGAGAGCTTAAAGGGGACTTTGGTTTGAGCAAGTTTTGTAGTGTTGGATGACTTGGGAGATAATTCCAACCAAAWATTCTAAACTAAGATCACAATTAAGTGTTGAGGACGATCATGAACTAGTAATTTTTATGCGAGTCTACGAGGGGAATTGCTAAGTGAATCCTTGTTAAGGCTTCGCTTGTAATGCATGGTAGGTGCTTATTCTTATTCTTTGGTATTTCCCCTGACTTGTATTATTGAAGAGCATATMCAAGCTCCATTTCACTTTATTAACTTGCTTACGTTTATCGAATTTGCTACCTGTTATAAGTGAACTAATGTGAATTATTGATTAAGTTTTAAGAGAAAAGTCATCTATCTATTTGTATTTTGTCGTCTAATTGAGACAATTTTGAATTGTTTGTGGATTTTTGTAACCTTGTCARGTGTGTGACATACTATGTGATAAATTTGACAAGCATGTGTTAGTTAAGCCAAAATCGACTGTAAGAAGTCTATGAACGCGCTAGTGAGGATGTTTGATGGTATGGATGAAGACGTGGCGCCAAAGAAGAAGGTAAAACCTATTTCCTTACAATTTAGTTTATCAAAAGTGATTGTGAATGCAACTTGGTTTGGTTTAATTAATGTCTACCCTTTAAACTCCTTCCTTCTTATATATTGGTTTGGAATTGCAAATCGGGTGCTTCTGTTGCTAGCCTATTTTACAGACTTTATATTTGATTGGTAGTTATAGCCCTATAGTAGTTAAAATGAGTAATTATAAGCTGCAATTTTTTAGATATATYATTTGGGATTTAAGTTTCGTTCCCTTTTTTTCCATGATTTGTGTATAAATCTTCCAACCTAACCTTGCTTTGTGATTGTCGTATGGGGCTACTATTGTGCTATCTTACTCTATGAAGAGAAAACATGAGTTTTCATGGAAAACAAAACATAAATATAGTTTCTTTAAAACTTTGTGCCTTTTAGGTACCAAACAACTAATTAAAASCAGAGAAAGTGCTTGTTTAATYTGGAGTGAAATATTGATTTCGCAATGTACTATTCAGTGTAAAGGGCAGATATAGTTTTCTTCATAGTTATTCGCTCGGATATTGCCTTAAGAAGGCAGGCCATAACCAGCGGTGGATCCAAATATTTAAAAGCCACACCACTACTAGGAATCAGCCCAGCTTAGACAGCGTAATGACAAAAAATTGAAAGATTAAAGTGTTTGTTTTACCAAGATGATATAACAGTAAATGAAAATGATAATTCCAATATTGAGAGGAGGATTGTCTCCCTAATATGATCTTTCTAGAGGCTCCCCCTCTTACAAATACATGATACTCCATTTTCAACATGCTTTCTTTCCCTCTACTGACCTCTATTTATTKAAATATGTCTATTATGAATGCATTTTGTATATAACCTTAATATTTTTGTAAAAAATTAATATGTTTTTTAGTTTTTCTTTTCCGGATCTTCACCTGAGCCCGTTACATCTGCCACTAGTTACTGAAATGCACTTGTGTAAAGATATTTCAACTGACTTCCTTCATCTCCGTTTCGAGGAGGTGATGCATTTATGTCGTGTGTTCCTTGTTTTTAATGCCAGTTGGTAGTCCACATTTTTTGCCGGAAGCACTTTCATGTTATGGGGCAGACCCACTTATGGGATTAAAGTTTTGAATGTTTGATTTTTTTTATTGATTCCCCTTTCATATTATTTCTTTTTGTTTAAATATTTCACACTCAGTACTAGCATTTGGAAGAAATGGAAGCTATCAGAGCAGGAATGCCTTTTTTATGTGTCGATCATGGGCGAGATAGTGGTGGACCTATAATCAGGGATATTCACTTAGATAGTTTTAATGTAACTKTTGGAGGAAGGGATCTCATTGTAGATGGTTTAGTGGCTCTTTCGTTTAGGAGACACTAGATTTTTTAGCACGCGATGCGTGCTTAGCGTTTTAAAATTTATTTTAATAGTGAACAATAATATGAAAAAAATTTCAATTGGTCACTGAATGGTTGACTCTAACTTTTTTTACTACGTAGTACTTAGATAAATTAATAAATTAATCAACATGTTTATTTATTTATTTATTTATTTATTTATTTATTATTTATTTATAGCTTTTTTGCACGCTATGCGTGTAGGCAAAATTTAAATTGATAGTTTAATCGAGTAGTATAATGCATTCCAATTGATATTCCTAATGGCGTGCACAGCAAAATTTAGATTGATAGTTTAATATATTAGTATAATGCATTTATTGCAATTGATATTCCAAAATTTCATTTTTTTAAAGTGTACAATTGAAAAATAAATTTTCAAATAATTTAATTTCATGATAACTTGAATATTTAAATAGTAATTGTTAATATTTTTTCAATTATTATAATTGATTTATAGTTGTTGATTGATAAATTAATTGCCTCATTAACTTATTGTTATGCATTAATTAGAATAAATTTGATGTTTTAGGAGTATTTTTGGTTATTTTTTGTATGTAAGCGGTAATATAGTAATTTAAAGAGGGGGACACCATTGCTCCACCCTTGCTTATATAATAGAGATTATGTATGCCTTTCCCTCTTATTTCACCGTCAGAGGAGTCCTTTTTTGCATCCTACTTATTTTCTTATTTTCACTTTTTTATTGTTTGAAAAATAACAGTTTACCCTCAGAATGAAAATGAAGGTGATTTTAGTAATTAAATTAATGTGATATTTCCCTTTTTACAAGAATTATGAGAAGGAATGTATAGGAAAAACTACTTTCCTCAGGCACCTAGTGTAAGGCTTAACCCCTTTAGGGGTTAACCTCAGCTTCAGTGTCATGGAATTGAGCCATGGAATCCGCATGTAAATGCATTGGGGTAGTGTTGTCGAATTGAGGGATCGCCACCATGGCCTATACAGGTTAATCACGGACCCTCGAAACATTGGTGCCAAACTAATGGCCCCACAAAAGGTCTAGTAACCAAATTGTGGGTTCGGGGACATGGTATGAACTAGATCTTTGACCCAATCTGCCCGCAGTAGTAGCGCCTCTACTCGGTCTCATTGTAGTTCCATAATCATATAATTATTGAATACAAAAGCTATCGATTTGACCCTGAAGGCGCGCTAAACCTATAATATTACTAAAAATAGTAGGTTACTATATAAAGAAAAATTAGTGAGCACTTTTCTTAAGTGACCACTTTGAATTATGTCAATGTTTATGGTGCCTCAAATCGGTTGTCCAAATTATCTGACTTAATTGACCATGTTACGATTAAGCAAACAAATCGTGTTATATAAAGAGAATTTATTCTCCTGCAAAACATAACCACATTTATACAAAGTTTCATGCGACCAAGCACCCCAAATCCTAACAATATTACATGGATCAATCCAAAATTACTGCGCCAGTTTTTAGCAAGTTTTAGATTGATTATATTACATGAATGTGATATTGAATTATTCTTGAACTCGAAATTGAATTACAACATATTTTTGCAAACATACAGAGATTGAAATATTTGATTAGTWCTACATGGTTGTTATTGATCAATGGTATGTCAAGCCTTTAATTAAACATAGTTTTAATTTATGAATAGAATTAAGCGATTATGAAATGAGAGTCTCAGAGTTGATACCTTGTATGCGGCGGTCGAAACGTTATTGAATTGCGCGCAAAGTGTCACTGGAATTGAATTTGAATTGAATGAATCGATAATGTGTTGGATRGAGTTTAGATAAGCTTAGAAGTTTTTTTAAAAAGAGCAAAGAGGGAGTTCAGCAGTGATTTCTCCTTCTCTCATTCGGAGTCCAAAGCGTCCTATTTATAGGCACAAAGAAGCAAAAACGAGCGTATATAAGCTCAAAACGAGCGTATATAYGCTCACAGGAGCGTATATACGCTCGACGCAACGTATATATGCTACGAGGAGCATATATACGCTCAAAGGAGCTTATTTACGCTCGCGGGAGCGTATATACGCTTCTCAGAGCGTATATACGCTCAATTACTCTCTAGATTTCTCGAAAAGATTTTGATTTTACGTAGATTGCAAATGAACCTAGACAACCTCCATTGGAAGAAATACAGTTCTAGAAGGTTGTAGGGCATTCCATGTATTTAKTTTGTATTTTTGAGGTATTTTCTGATTTTTATGTATTTTTTGTGTATTTTGATTTTTGTATATATTGTAAAAATCATAGAAAAATCAGAAAAATAATTTAAAAATACTAGTGAACTC